>PVJX010013479.1:0-31884 GCA_004027295.1 Dolichotis patagonum | reverse complement strand
TGGTAACTGAAGATCTCAGTTTAGCCACAGAGGGCCCCGAAGCGCCTGTTACTGGGAATGAGGTGCAGCTGAGCTCTCCCTGCTTTGTGAGCTCTCTGGGCCCTGTGTCTTGGGATCTGAATGGATGTTTTAGAGAGACATTGGAGCCAGGAACACCAGCACCTTGGTCCCTGTCCCACAGTGGGGCCTGGGTCACGAAGAAGGCTGCTGAGAGCTGTTTATTCATGCTCTTGGACCTTCCTTTTTGTTATCTAGTGCTGTGTGATAAACCACCCCATCGCTTGGTGGTTTGAAACAGCAGTCATTTTATTGTCTTTCATGTTTTTCTTGGGTCAGGATTTGGTAAGGGCTCAGCTGGGCAGAATCTGTCAGATGACTCAGGTCAGGACCTGGAAGGAGCCAGCTGGAGCAGCTGGAGGCTGGGACAGGTTTCCTCTCCACTGGTCTCTGTATTCGCTAGTCTGGGCTTCTCCACAGGCTGGTGGCCTCCAGGTGATCATGTGCTTGGTGGCTCAGCCCTGGGTGACAAGATGACTAGGTTGGGAAACCGCGTCCCGTATTTGGCTTTTGTTTTGAAGGTCCGACAGCAGGTGGTTTGCAAAGGAAGAGGTGAAATGGAGACCTTCAGGGAGAACGGTAAGGCAAAGATGGTGAGCTGGCTGGAGGAGAGGAGATGGTGAGGGTGGAGGCCAGTCTGAGACCCCCTGACCCCCAGTGAGCGCCCCTCTCACCTGGCTGTGGCCTACGCCTCTCACAGTGCCCGGGTCCTCGTTCTTGGTGGGTTCCCCCTACATCATGTCAGGGGAGGAAATGCAGACCGTGAAGAGACATGTTACTCGGGGACCTCCCAGGGGACCCAGTGGCAGCTCCTGAGAGAAGACGCAGGGCCTAGGGCAGCGGTTGTGACCATCACCATCCTCAGCACTGTGACGGTGAAGATGCACCGCTGGCACCATGATCACGGGAGGGCTCCTGTCAGGGCTGGGCGTGCTGGGTACCCGGGCTCAAGGCAGCAGGAGGTGCACAGCCTGCATGTGGGTGGCCCGCAGGGCAGGTGTCCCGCTTGGCATTGCTTCTCCACGACCGAGGCGCCGCACATCAAAAGGAGGTTATTTCTAAGCTGTAATCACAGAGTTAGAGAATAGTTATGCCAAAGGTGATATTTATTGTTTACCCCCAAACTGGCAATACATTGATGTTAATTATCCTCTCATAATGAAATCTAGTATCCCATTCCGTGGCCCCATAACGGAATGTGTTTAGACAGGGCTCCAGCCAGGATAATGGAGTTGTAGAACTTTTAATTTAAAAGCCAGGAACCAAAGACTTGGATCTCTAGCCACGATTTCCCACCCCACCTGTTTTCCTTGGTCATTTGCTCATCATTAAATAAACATTCCTTGGAGACTGTTGCTTGAGAGACATGGGTGACAGGATGTGCCTGTCCCCTTGGAAAGGAAGGTGTCAACACAGGACTACAGAGGTGTCCCCCAGGACCACCCCCTCGTCCCAGATGAGGGAAGGCTTCTGCAGGCAGTGATTCCCGAGCTGTGCTTTGAAGGGTAGTCGTGAGTGAGCCAGGGAAGGCACAGGGAGAGGCTGTCCCTGTCCCTGGCGAGGGAGCAGCAGGGACCGGGCTGGGGCATGGAGGGTGAGACCATGGACGGAAGAGGAGAGGACAGGCACGTTACTGTGGCAGCAAGTGGAGGCAGCGTGCGAGGGATGCTGCAAAGAGCGGGCCCGTGCGCCATGCGGGAGCCTGAAAGAGGCCCTGAAGACGGTGGGGCCCGTGCGGCACGAGTGTGCATTGTCTCACCGGTGTCCAGAAGACTCTGGCGGCCCCGGGAACACGGTGGGTCAGGTGGGACCTGGGCCAGGGAGGAAGAATGGGGCTGAAATTTGGGCGCGCTAAAGCAGAGGTAGCTGGGGAGGGGGAAACGTTTTGAGAATTCTTTCAGAATGATATTCTTAGGATTCTATATAGAAATTTAATTTTGGAAGTATTTTAGAC
Source organism: Dolichotis patagonum (assembly GCA_004027295.1). Lineage (NCBI taxonomy): Eukaryota > Metazoa > Chordata > Mammalia > Rodentia > Caviidae > Dolichotis > Dolichotis patagonum. The sequence continues at coordinate 29,873 of PVJX010013479.1, read as the reverse complement.
TTGCAGACCCATTGTGAAGACAGCACAGAAAGTTCTTGGCTGCCCCACACTCATTTCCCTTATTATCGGCATCGCATGTTAGTGTTTCTCGTACAATGAATGGGCGGATACTGGGCAGGGTATGGTGGCATCATGTCTTGCTGAAGGTGCGCGCTGGCAGTGTGCCTTCCCCTCGCTGACGCGGACCGTGACCCCTGGCTGAGGGGTCTGCCGGTCCCTTCACTGTGAAGGCACTCACTGTGTCTGTCCGCACTGTGCTCTTTGGAAGGGTGGCACCACGGCAGCCCACACTTACGGAGTGGAGGAAATGGATATACGTGAGGGAATTCTGTGGCGTGGAAGGTCTGACTCGCTCTGAAGGCCAATGAGCTGGGGTCCGTGAGGTTGATGGTGGTGATAGTGATACAGTGGTGCTGCTGCTGGTGGCGGTGGTGTGGTAATAGTGATGACAGTGATGCTGATAAAGGTGGTGATGTCATGCTGGTGGTGGCGGTGGTGGTGGCAGTTGTGATGGTGATGGTAGTGGTAGTAGTATGCAGTGATGGTGGTGGTAGTGGTGGTGGTAACAGACAGTGGTGACGTTGATGATGGTGGTGGTAGGGGTGAGAGTGACCGTGGAAGTGATTGTAACTGGGATGATGCTGGCCTTGGTGACAGTGGTAGTGGTGGTAGTGATGGTGGTCATAGAGGTGATGGTAGTGTTGGTAGTGTTGATAGTGATGCTGGTTATAAAGATGATGGTAGTGATGGCGGTGGTGGTGATAATTGAGATGGCATTGATATGGGTGATGGTGGTAGTGGTAGTGATGGTGGTGGTGGCAGTAGACATATGATGGTGGTGTTGGTGATGGTGGTGTTGGTGATGGTGGTGTTGGTGATGATGGTGGTGGACAGGTTGGAAGGAGGGTCCTCAAAGTTTCCGGAGCTAGTGACATGTACCCACAGCTCCCAGTCAGCCTCGTGATTGCAGAGGGAAGCACACACACTCCACCGTGTTCTGTGTTGCTGAGTTAGAAACACTGGGCAGCGGGGTGTACTGAGAACACCATTGACTTAGGACACTTCAGCCAATGACAGGTTTATCAGGTGATCTTTGTGAGTGGGGGAACACCCGTCCGTGGGAGGCGCTGGAGCAGGTGCCTAGCGCAGGGCAAAGCCTGTGCCGTGACTCTTCTAACACAGATAGGAGGGGTGTGGGCCTTCCGGTGCTATCTAGTGGAGTTCAGATTTTTACTCATTTGTTCTTCATAGTTTGTTTTTTGAGACAGGCTCTTGCTGTGTGGTCCAGGCTGGCCTCGGACTCTGGGTGGTCCTCCTGTCGTGGGTTCCAGAGTGCTGGGATTACAGGCGTGCACCACGATGCCCGGCTCATTTGTTCCCTTTGTTTATTTATTCATCTGTTGCTTCAGTCATGTGTGCCTCACGTCCCAATGTCTATGTAGAATCCCGTTAGGAAGACAGAACGAGCGACGGGCAGGCAGTTCCGAGTGTTGTCTCTGGGGAGCCCCGAGCGGTCCCCTCCTACCGGGCGGCGCTTCCTGCTGTCTCTCCCTGTCTCACGGCCGCCTCATGGAGCCCCGTGTGTTCTGGCTTCTCTTTTTGTCCCTACTTTTTCTGCCTCTGTAAAAGCCCAGGAGGTGGAGGAGCTCTGTGGAAGTGGGAGGAGCTCTGTGGACCCCCCCGGGCAGGCTGGGGGAGGAATATTCAGGCGGGATTTTGTCCTGACCCTGCCCAGATGGAGACCGCTGTGGACGCTGAGTCAGGAGGAGGCCGCCTCTCCAGTACGCGGGCTCCGGCCATGGCCTCTGCTTCCATCCTAGAGACGGGAAACTCACCCGCTGCCGACGAAGCTGCTCTGTTTGTGTTCATAGGCAAAACCCGTCCCATACCTGGCCAGCGCTGGGTCAGTACTCTGAGGGCCCGTGGCAATTCTGCTGTCCTTTAACCACAGCAGCCCTCTTCACCTCTTTGAGGGTAAGACGCACACACCTCACGCTAGGTCGGTCGGTACACCAGCCCCTGCCTCCCGCTGAATTTACTGAGCGCCCGCCGTGTGTCAGACCCTCACGGGATCGCAGGCGGGATCTGTGGGAGGGGACTGTGTCCCGGAGTCACAGCTGACTCGATGTTGGGAGGCGGGATCTGGCTGGGAGAATTGGGTCACTGGGGTTGTGGCCCTGTGCGTCTGTGTATCTCCCTCCCCGGCCCCTCCCTTGCCATGCTGCCTCCTGCCTGCCCTGCCAGGGCTCTTTCTCTTCTGCCAGTGCCCTCTGCCGTGCTGCCCGGCCTGGGAACCACAGGAGTATGGGCGGAAACCTCTGCAAGCCATGAGCCAAATAGGCCTTCTCTCCTTCAGTTTGCAAGTGTCAGCTATTGTGTTCCAGAGATAAGAAAAGTGACTGTGGCATGCTGCAAGGTGCTGGGATTGGTGGGCGCTCATGCCCCTGGGACTTTGCATTTAGGTGGGAGAGGAAGAGGGAGAAGAATCGGGATATCCAGTGACAAAGGGTGACATGAAGGATGCAGAGAAAGCCCGTGGGGTGCGGCCAGCTGTGCCAGGGTCCCGAGGTGGGAGCAGAACCTGGGTTGATGTGGGAACAGGAGGCTGAGGGAGCGGAGAGAGGAAGACACAGGGTGGAGGGGAGGTGCTCCGCGGTCCAGGAGAGAGCGGAGCTTTATGCAGAGTGATGGGAAGTTGTCAGAGGACAGCGACGAGGCCTGTTTCCCTCTGGTTGCTCTACGTAAAGAGGCACGTGGTGAGTCAGAAAGCACCTCATCGGTGCCTCCTGCAGGTGAGACCCTTGAAAATGCGCTGGACAGGTGTTGGGTGAGTCAGAGGTGAGAGGCCGAGTGCCCGCGAGGGCTGGGGTCAGGGAGGACATCTGAGTCTCGGTGCCTAAATCTCCATCTGCTCGGGGTGTCATCTACTCGTGTAAATTCGCATGTGACTTTTCTTTGCAGTTCTGGGGATCCCTGGCCGAGACAAAGGCTGTGCCCCTCCATGCAAGCTGCCAGACTGTGTGTGGCCAGGCTGGGGGGAAGAGTGCTATGTGATACCCTCATCAGCAGCCCCGAAACGTGTCCTTAGAGTCCCCGCCAGTGGACACCGGCCCTTCATCTCCATCCGTGTCGCTTGCGTGCCGTGGCAAAGGCCCGTCCTCATTAGGAGCTGGAGAGGCAAGATTCGTGGCAGGGGCTTGGTGGCAGACGCCGCCGTCACATCCCGCATCCCGCCTCTCTGGGCTGTGGCTGTCATTAATCCGCATTTCCCTCCTGCTTGCATTCTTCACTTGCTCTTTGTCATTTCTGGAGAAGGGGCCTCTCTGTTAGCACATTTGGAAACCAACCTATTTCATTGCCGAGGAGAGGGGAACAATGCAGGTTTTCATCTCCGACTAATTATGCCTCCAATGCACTGATGCTAAATAAAACCAAGGGAAGGTAATTGGAAATTCTTGACGTGACATTCACAGCTTTGAGAAAAACAGATGTTCACTTGAGGAGCAGGGAGGGAACCACATCCCTGCGACTGGCCAATGAGATGGGTCCAGGAGGGGAGATCGGGGTGGCCTCTCCACCAAGCCCATCGGCTCCTGTGGGCTGGGCCTGTCCTGTCCTGGGGTCCCAGGTCCCAGCGCTTGGTCCCCTTTTTCCAGCCCGTGGCATCCATTTGGGTGCTCTAGCCTCGCATGGCCGACCTGGATGACTCGGCGTTGGGGCATCGCAGGCACCTGGTGGTTGTGAAAAGCAGTGTCTGCCTGCATCTTCACGTCTGCTGCCCGCCGGCTGTGGGGCTCTGAGCAGGGACTGAGGTCTCTGGTCATCCACCTGGATGGAGACAGTGCCTTCCAGTGTGCTTGGACATTTCAGTAAGACGGTGTTCTTGCCATGCCCAGGGCATCCAGTGTCATCCAGAAATTTCTGTTTTTGTTCCAAAAGATGGTGCCTGTCCGTGGATTGAGGCCGTGCCTCCTTCTCTGGGCCTTTTCCCATCGTTTGAACTTTCTGACCTCCTTCAGTGACCTGGGAAGAGGGCAGATATGGCGCAGTGAATGGTGACCTGCTCTTCTCCAGGCCGCCCTACTCTCCACGCCCTGGCAGTGCTCCCGCCCTTTGGCTTTGGGATGGACTGTCAGGCTTGCTTTGTCAGGCATGTAGGCAGAGATGACAGTGCCAGTTCTCATCCTGGAGCATAGGAGATACTGGCTGTTTCCACCTGTCATCTGAGTTTCTGTCATTTCCATTGTTATAAGGAGAAGGAACAAGCCTTTGAACACCCACAGGACTAGGAGAATGAGAAACGCAGGGGGTAGATCAGGGTCACTGAGCTGACCCACAAAGCCTCAGTGAGAAGCTGACTGATCCCACCAGTTTGCATTCTGTGATAACCCACAATGCTCGTTTTAGCTGCTCCATTTGGGGTCGGTTGTTATGCAGCGTTATTGTGGTGATGGCTAACTGATACCCAGGGCCACATGTGTCCTTCACACCCAGCACAGAATGCTGGCCCAGACAGGGCTCTGAAAACCGTTTACTCTTAGAGAAAGTGAGTGAATGGATGAGGAGTTGTTAGTGGTTGTGAAGGTTATTGGGTTGATTCTGTCTTACAAATGTGACGCTTCAGCCTTTCGGGCTGCTGGCTGCTGTTGGTGGGTCACCCCAGCTGGGTGACTTGCCTTGAGTTTTGTTAGGACGAAAGGGGTGAGGTTGGCCCCCTTTCCCAAGGTCACAGCGGGGAAAGGAAGGAAGGACCAGGCCAGTGGGTGCAGACACAGGCTCAGACTGGTGCCAGACTGGCTGTCCCATAGGTGGCCCACGGGGTAGCAGTGAGCCCAGGCCCCTGAGGGGTGATACTGGCACCACCCTGGTGCCCAGCATTTTCCTTCTGGCCGTGGTGCCCACCTGCACAGTAGAGGGTTGCTGCGGTGGGGTCGAGCCTCAAGGCAGGCAGTGTTCCACTTCACCCACCCTTACTGGGCCAGGGGCAGCACTGGCACAGGCTGACCCAAGCTTTTCCACCCCTCTTCATGAAGCCCTTTGCAGAGGTCACTCAGAGCCAGGTGTGGTGGTGCACACCCATAATCCCAGTACTCAGGAGGCTGAGGCAGGAGGACCACTGACAGTTTAAGGCCAGCCTGAACTACAAAGTTCGTTCAAGATCAGCCTGACCTGCAGAGTGAGACCCTGTCTCAAAAAGGCAAACAAACAAAAGAAAAGATAGCGGTCAGTCAGACAGGGAGAACTGAACCGGGATGGTGTGGCCCAGGGTGAATTAAAGCATGGTAGCACTGTTTATCCAGTGCGTTCTTGTGCTGGGCGCTTTACAGTTTGTTTTTTACCCATAAGCGCCGTTTTCAGGGTCTTCTTTAGAGCTGAGGACTCGGAGGCTTGGCCCTGGCCTGGCCCATGTCGCTTGCTGGAGGTGGGCTACGGGAGCATGGTCTGGAGGCCAGCGGAGGTCTGGCTCTGGAGAGCTGGGAGGGCTCAACCTGGCCTGAACACGGTGTCACCTGCGAGCGAGACCAGCCAACGATGTGCGTGGAAATCTCCCCGCAGTGCCCGTCTGGCACTGGCACTCAGCATGGTGGCCGTGGTGTGAGGAGAGCCCAGTCCTCCTGGGCACTGGGACCTTGAGGGCAGCCTTCATCCAGAGGGCTGGTGACAGAGGCTCCTGGAGCCAGTTAATGAGTCTGCTTGGGCTGCGTCCCAGGGGCCCGCTGAGGACCCCTCACTCACGCTGGGCGGGGAGGGCACACTGTTGCTTTTGCTGCCCGCCTTGGGCACCCCCTTTTCTCTCGTGGGTCCTGATCTCGGGACACAGAGCCAGGCAGAGGCCCTTGCTGCTGTTAGGGAAGTGGTGGTTTCCACTTTGAAGGAGGGGAAGCCACCTACAGGCAAGGTACGCAGGAGTGCAAATGCTTGTGCAGGAAAGGTGTGTGTCCACCTGCACGGCGGGAGGGGAGAGGGGCAGTGCTGGGAAAGGGCAGGAGGCAGGGCAGGCAGCCAGCGAGGCAGGAGGGCTTTGCCCATGGGAGCCAGGAGCTGGGTAAGGCTGGGGTGGCGTGAGGTGGGGCTGGGGCACTCTGGGAGAGGTCCCATCATGGCAGGGACCACCCTGAGATGACTCATAAGCCACAGGATCAACACCAGCAACCTCTGGTCCAGGCAGCACCAGGCACCGGTTCCAGAAGGCAGTGGCAGGAATTTGGGGGCGCACAGAGGCCCCTGGGTAAAGCCAGGACTGGTGACTCCTGGACAAGGTGAGGTCACAAAGCCCAAAAGTGACGTGAGCGTGGAGCTACAAACAAGCCCAGCCTGGGGAGCAAAGAGGGCTGGAGTCTGGTGCGTGGTTGAGGGGTCTGGCTGTCTCTGCCTGGGGAGCTTCTGCTCTCTGGCTGGTTGTCACAGTGTCGCCTGCACATGGCTGTGTGTAGGCACACATGTGTCCGTGCGTGTATATGCACACGCGTGTGAACACCTCCTTCACAGAAGTCTCCATTTCCAGAGGAAAACCACAGGATGGCTTGGTGGACCGAGCTCCGTTGCCAGCAGGTAGCAGTGCCGACAGCCAGTACTGTCTGAGGCGTCCCACGGGCCACATGTGCTCTGTGTCTTGTCCCGTTCAATCCTTTCAATTCTACATCATAGGTAATTTTTTTAAAACCCCGTTTTACCTGGAGAGACCCGACCCAAAGTGTCCCGCTCAGGGTTGGGGCTCTCACCCCATCTCGGGCTGCCCTGCAGGCCTTGCTGCTGCCCGCACAGGTGTGGCTGGTCTTGCCAGCAGCCGAGGGTCTTGAGCAGAACGTCTGTGTAGGCTGAGGCCGGGCCACAGTGGGCCAGGCTGTTTCCAGTTCCCTCAGAGAGGGAGGCCGGGGGTGCAGGCAGGCCTGGCGAGATGCAGGGTGTGGGTGCGCCAGCTCCAGGGCGCCTGCTAACCTTGGCTCCAGGGTGCCTGCTAACCTTGGCTCCAGGACCCACCCGGGCTCTTGACTGACGGGAAGCTCTCTCTCTAGGACCGCTCCTGTCTTCCCCTGCCCTCCCCTCCATGTTGTCACCCTGCACTCCTTTTCTTTTCCTCTCTCTTCCATTCTCCATCCCATCTTAGCCACCGCCACCAATGGCCTCCTCTGGAGCAGGCCCAGCCCAGAGCAGCTCCACTTCCGGTCACCACTTGCTCCTCCCTGCTCCCTCCCCAGCTTCCCTAGCCATGCTTCCACCTCAGGGGGGCGCTCTGCCCGCCTGGCCAAGGAGCAGGGCCTCAGAGGAACACAGCGTGGCCTCAAAGTGGCCTAAAAACAGAGCTTCGGCCTGGGCTTGGCTCCCTCCTGCGTCACCCAGGGGTGGCGCTCCTGCCAGGCTCCCTCCAAGAGCATCACACCAGTGCCAGGAAAAGGTGCACAGGCCCTGCTGACCCGGCCTTGCTGTTGGTCTCTGTATTCTTCTCTGGCTGTGCACGCAGTGATATTATACATAAGCACTTACTGTCTAGATGCAGTTTTGTGTTCTGCCTTTTTGGCCTGACTTCCTGGTGTGAGCGTTTCCTGTGCGGTTTGCACAGCTGTGGTGATGATCATTTTTAATGGTGGCTTCGAGATGAGGAATCAGAGTTTCATAACCTACCTGGTGTTGCCTGCGACTGGATGTCGTGGCTGCTTCCATGCCTCAGCCAATTCTTTCTGACATGGTGTGGTGAAAACCTTCACGTGTGGCGTTTCATTTTCCTCCGTGGATCGTGGCTGGTGGGGAAGCAGGAGCAGGTCAGGGGGTCAGGGAAGGAACTGACATGGGCTTTCTTTGGCAGCCAGGAACACTGGCCTTTCCAGAATCTTCTCTCACAAGGACCCCTAACCCTGAGGCAGTGCTCACTGTACCTGATCTTCCCCCGTGGACCGGCTGACTGTCGTGTTTTCATCTCCTGCAGCCTCAGGTCCTGCGGGCAGCCTTCCCCAGGGGACCCCCTGCCCTCAGGCTCGTTAGACATGGACAGGTGTGTGGCACCCTGAGCCGCTGGTTCAGAGCTTGTCTCGCTTGGCAGCGATCTACTCGTCTTCTCCTCATGTGACTAACGTCAGTCTCGCCCACCAGATTCTCGTCTTTGCTGGAGAGGGAGCGTGGCTGCCTCTCTCCAAGGGCCTGGTGAGCCGGTGCTGGTTAACCGGCGCTTGTGGGTTGCCCAGACACTGCTGGCGAGGGGCCCCGGCCCCCTCGGGCTCCTGAGTTCCATGGGGAGCACTTGCTTTCTGTCCTTGTGATCTGTGCATGTGGAATGAGGGCCCCAGTCTCTGCCAGTGAATCACAAGTGGCTAAAATGGGGCACAGGCTGGCCACATGCCTTCCCACATGCCTTCCCAAGGCCCAGACTCTGGGTTCAGCTTTCCTGCCATGCGAGGGTGCTCCCCATAGCCCCTTGAAGCAGGGTGGCCTTGCCTCCCCGCTGTCTCCTTGCTGCATTGAAACTACCTCGGGCCCCCCACCCAGTATCTAGGGTGACCCTTTTTGAGAAATGCAGCCCATTAAATTGAACATGCTTCTTCGGCTACTGGGAAAAGCAGCCAGAGCTTAACCCAGATGTTCGGAGCAACTGGAAGTCACTACTTAAAAAAAAAAAAGCCCAACTTGGATCTAATTATGTGAATAAGTAATGGAGTCGGAGTGGGTAGGATTGATTTGTCAGGCAGATTAATCTCAGCAGCAAGAGCAGGGTGTGGGGGCTAGGGGCTGTCACGGCCTGTCACTTGCTGTGGGCCTCGCTCGCCTCCCTGTTCCTGATGGCTGCGTCTTTTGCCTCCTGTCCTCCGTCTCACAGCCCAGCACCCGCCGTCCGAGGTGCCGCCTGGCTCTGGACACATGGGTGGGCCTGGGCACTGGCTCAGGCTCCCTCGGGCCATGGAAGTGCGACAGCAGGGCGAATTCTGCTGCACCCGGGTATGGGGCTCACATTGGAGGGATAGAGACAGCCCTGTTGTCATCAGGGCTTGGAGGTGGGGTCTGGCCCAGCCACTGAAGAGGCCCTGATGGGTACTTGGCACCCAGCCTGCCGAGGATTGCCCTTGGTGCACGGCCTGGAGCTGTTCTCCGGGCCACGGCTTGTCCACTGCCAGCTGTGCCAGGCCTGAGGATGTACCGAGTAGGTGGGCATCTACCTGTCTGGGTCACCCTGCAGCCCAGAGGGCTCCCCAGGCCTCACCCAGGCAAGTGGGAGTGAACAGTGCCCACAGGTTGGAAGGTAGAGGTGCAGGGGTTTCCCGTGAGCCTTCTCATGAGAGTCCTGGCCCCTGCACCTGCTGGGACCTGGTCCCAGGAGCCGGAGCTCACAGAGCAGGTGCAGATGCCCTAAGGGCTCCAGGTGCACCTGGATTCTGCTTCACCCCGACTGGCAGCTTTGCAAAGGGAGGGAGCTCCTGCTGCCTGCTGGGTTTGGGTTTGAATCCTGGCCCTGTGTCCCTGAACCTGCTCTTGTTAACTCTGTGACATTGAAAAGAGCAAGGCAGGCGGATATCGGGGTGCGGCTTACCTCAGGAACCAGGCTGGTGCCCACCTGTCTGCTGGACTAGAGCACGTGTGTGCGTGTGTGTGTGTGCGCGCGCGCGTGCCTTTGCGTTTGTGTAGATGGAATAGACTCCAGGGCCACACTGCAGAGCCACTCTCCTGAGGGAGGGAGAGCAGGGCTGTGTCCTGCAGAGACTTGGGAAGCCCCACTGGTGGTGACTCCCTCCCAATGGGTGGGAATGTGGGAGGGATGTGCCCGGCGCTGTCACTGGGTGACTAATTTATTTCCCAGTGTGCAGGGCTCAGCCCAGCAGTGGTGAGTAATGATTTCCTGTCTCCTCTGTGGCGCGGCTGGGGTAGGGGGAGGTGGGCAGGGTACCGCATGGCCCTGTCTTTTGTCCTTGCTACCCTTGGGGTGTAGGGCTCGTCTCATCAGAGCCCCCACCCCCTCCGGGGAAGCACATGCGCACTGTGGCTGGGGCATATGAGAGCCTGTCCCTGCCTCCCACGCCGAGGAACTGGAAGCTCCTGCCTGTGGGGACCCCCAGTATCCCTGTGTGTGCATCCCTAGGTGGGCTTCTGCTCCCCTGCTGGCTTTTGCTCCCCGGTCTGGGCCCTTTTCTCTGGTGGCAGGTGGACTGACACCTGGGGGCAGCAGGAGGCTGTGGCCTTCCCCATAGACCCCCAAGGACCAGCCCATGGCCTCAGCGCCCCTCCTGCGCCCTCCAGTGGTCCCTGGCTGCAGAAGGTCACCCTCAGGAGGCAGAGTGGCAGCGGCATGAGTGGCCCTCATCCCCGCCGTGGCCCTCCCTGTACCATGTCCCTCCTGCTGGCCCTCACTCGCTGTGTCCCCGGTGCCCCTGCCACTCTGCTGGCCTCAGGAGTCTCAATGTTGTGGGGCCTGTCAGGGCTCCCCCCAGCAGGCGGCACTCGTTCTGGTGGATGGGAGGCAGGCAGCCTGTGCACCGGCGCGGGGCTCTGGGTTGTCCTCCCAGCTCTGCCCCTCAGGGTGGCCATGCGCCAAGCCCTGTCTACGTAGCCTTCTCTGGGCAGTGGGCCCGTCGTGCCATCCGCATGGCTCAGGCCATGGTGCACCACGTCATCTCGGATGTTTCTTTCTGTCCACCTCTTGATTGGTCCATCAGCAGTCCTGTCAGCTCTGTCTTTGATGTACCTGGAACCTGACTCCTCCAGGCCCCCAGAGGCCACCCCGGCCTGAGTCACTGTGTTCCTTAGCTGCTTACAGACGAATGGCCTTCCCACTTCCTCCCCGGCCCCCGCAGCTTGGTGTCCTGGGGCAGCCCCAGCTGCCCACACCATTGCTGTGCTCGGCATCTTCCCTCAACTCCCGTCCCTGCCCTGGGCCCCCAAGCTGGGTGACACACTCCTGGCTCGCTGCGTGCGAGTGCTGACTGTAGCTCTTCACGATCGTTCCCTGTTGGAGCAGCCCGGTGTCCTTTTCCTGTGAAAGCCATAAAGTGTGGCGTATCTGTGCAGTGGAATGCCACTCAGCATCAGGAAGGAATGTGCCATTGACAGTGCAATGGCGTCGTGCCATTCTCAGATGCCAGGAGAAAAGGGCTCTGCACTCATGTTCCATGGTGCTCATTAGAGGCATTGGAACCGGCAAACTATGGGGGCAAAGAGTTGATTGGTATGTTCCAGGGGGTCAGGGCTTCACTACGAGAGCCCCAGGGGGATTTCTGGGGGTTCTGAGGGTTCGTGTGTCTGCTCAATAAATTCCTGGCATGGCCCTATTCACTCATTCAGCCAACTACTTACTGAACATTCTTCTAGGTGCTGGAGACATAGATGTGAACAAAACAGATGACTGCCCTCGGTCGGGTGACCAAGGGGTCGGGTGACCCCTTGGGGGTTCTGGAACTATTCTGTGTCTTGGTAGGGTGCAGTTACGTGACCACACTCATCAAACTCTAGACTGTATATTAGAAGAATATGTTTTATTATGTGTAAATTTTATTTCAATAAAAAACTGTGCCCCCATTTGAATGGTGAAATGTTTGCCCATCAGCCTCACCCTCTTTGACCTTGTCACCTGCCACCCTTCCTTGGTCTCTCCATCCCTGCTGCCCAGGTCTCTTGCTGTCCCTTGAGCATGCCATGATGGCTCCTGAACACGGATCTCTGCAGTTTTCTCCCATCTGCTTGGAAAGATCAACTCCCAGCTGGTCATATAGCTCCTTCTCTCTTCCTTGAAGCCTCTCAGTCAGCAGTGGCCACATGACACCGCATAACAAACAAGCCCAAGTCTCATGCATCCAGGCTCTCATGTAGCCTTGCAGGCTGGCCGGGTGCCTCAGCCAGACTTGCATTGCTGGATGCTTCCAGTGTCTTGGAAGCTGGAAGAGCTGAAAACCCAAGGGATGCTCCCTTTTGGCGTGGTCCCCTGTTGGCCACAGTGGGTCAAGCGGTGCCTTCTCCTCCACTAAGGAGAAGGAGTGAGTATCGCCGCCCAGCAAGGCCTTCCCCTGCCAACCTGCTGGGCCGTCCACGCTCAGCTCAGCCCTGCCTGACCCTCCCCTCTGCTTTCTTGTGTTCTTCGGCACTGACGATGTTATCGCTTATTATCCGTTTTATGTTGATCGCGCTTTTCTCTGTCTTCCGCACTGGAGTGTGAGTTTCACCCGACCGAGGGCAGTCATCTGTTTTGTTCACATCTATGTCTCCAGCACCTAGAAGAATGTTCAGTAAGTAGTTGGCTGAATGAGTGAATAGGGCCATGCCAGGAATTTATCGAGCAGACACACGAACCGTGTTTAAAACACTGTCCTGCGCGTGGAAGGTGCTCGGTAATTGGTTGCCGCTGTTACCAGTGGTGTGGATGCGTTGGAAGACTCGGGCCTCACTGTGGATATGGTCACTGTAATGGGCACCATAACCCTTTGGCCAGATCTGCTTAGGTTCTGGCTTCCGAGGGAAGGGCTGGGCCGTGGAGAGGGTGGTGCGTGCCCAGAGTCACCAGCCAGCTGAGGTCACTGTGACCCAGGGTTCCTGCTTTTCTAGCCCACGCCTGTCACCAGGTGCTGGCCTCATTTCTGCACTGATGCACTGCATGGACAGAGCAACTGACCCTATTAGGGCCCAGCCCTTGGGGGTGCTGGCAGTCAGTCCCCAAACTCTTGTGGCGCCCCAAAACCCAGCTGTACCACAGGACCTCCAGAATACCAAGGGCTCCCGGGGCCACCTCCAGCCACCAGCAGCCCCTGAGTGTGGAGCTCCCAGAGCCGCAGCTCTCTGAAGATGCTGCTGGGATCGGACCCTGAGCTGGATGGCCGGACCTCTGGGCAGAGGGCATCACAGGTGCAGGTGCTCAGAAGTGTCACCGTTCTGCCTCCCCGGGGAGTGTCAGGGAGGTGGGGCTTGGTGGATGGGATGTGTGAAATTGATGCAGGCCGTTCCATTTGGTCTGTGACCCCTCATGGCTGCTGCTGGGTTGCAGGTGCTGGGCTGTGCTCTGATGCCAAACTTCACAAAGATGGATTTGAACTCAAGTGGCAGATTCTATGTGGTAGAGGGGCAGAGGTCCTGAGTTGAGCCTCTCAGTACCCTGTGTCTGCTTTTGTGAGGGCCTTACACAGTGATTGGCTGGCTGTCGGCCCTGTGTCTTCCCTGCCAGAGTCTGTGTTCCTGGCTCTGGAGGATCCACCCCCAGGGCATCGGCAAGTGTCCCCTGGGGACCTGCGGTGCAGTTACAGTGAGCCTGGCACCGTACTCGGCTCCCGTGCCCTTTGGCTTATTTGACTCTGTTACTTGCTCCAGGGGAACATGGCTGCTGTTACCCCAGGGGAGGATGGAGCTGGGTTACAGGCCTGCACCCCTAGTCATTGTACTGCCTGCACCCCTAACCACCGTGCTACCTGGACTCCTGGAACTGAAGGACACATTTTGGTCCCAGCCCTACTAATTCATGTTGTTTGATCTTGAAAAAACGACGTCTACCCACTCTGGATCCCCACTTTCTGCTTTGCAGAATAGAAACTACAGATTCTAGTAGCTCTTCAGGAGTAGCCAAGATCTAGAGGAGTCAGCAAAAGCGTGAGAAAGCAGAGCGCTCCGAGGAGCCTAAATTTACCCATCAGAGCGTAAATGTGCATGGAATGTGACGAAACAAATCACAGGAAGAAGTGCAGCTTGTTAACAAACATATGGGAGACCATGGAATCCTCAGTCATGATCGAAGCAGTGCAGAGCCAAGCAGGATGCCAACCCCCACCTCTCGGTTAAAGCCCTGTATTGGGGAGAACTTCAACTGGCCTCTTCCACTGTGCCCTGGGGGACTTCCTGGAGGGTAACTTAGGTGCATGTGGAACTGTGAAAGCCTTTGTGCCCTGGGACCTGGTGGGTCGGTGTTTTAAGGAATCTCTCCTAAGAGATTATCCTAACTACAAAGAAACTTTCTGCGTCAAGTCATTCAAAACAGCTGAATTCAAAAGGGTGAAAATCTGAAGAGCTGACTTTGTTTAGGGGTGTGGCCCAGGAACCTGGGGCACTGCTTTGTGACAGAGCACCGCAGCTGTCCCCCAGGCATCTGCCACACTGCATCGGATGAGCATGGGGGCCACACAGGGAAATGCAAGGTGCCAGAGTGTGAGTCTTTCTTTGCAGCGATGTAGGGTTCTGCAGGGGCACAGAGTCAAATCTGGGAGGAAGTAAACCCCTAGTGTTGACGGTTGTGTGAGAGAAGAATGATTGTGGGTGACTTACAGTTGTCACGGTGGTAGGAAGCATGCACTCATTTCTCCGTGGAATAGCAGTGTGGTGACTGTGCATAGAAAAAGAAATTCAGATGCTGCTGGAATCAAGGTATGTGGCTAGCAAAGCTGGATCAACAAGCCGCTTATCTTGTGTAGTATTTTCGTCTAAAATTCATTTTTTTTGGAAAACAAAGGGATGATTCCTGCAGATAAGCCATGCTGGAATATAAACAGTGCATTGCATCTTCTTCGTATCTGGAAAAGATTTTGGTTGCACATCTAGTTATTTATTGCTGTCTCTTTTTCCCCTAGGAAGTCACTTGAGTGTTTTTCTTTCTCTGCTTACAAATTTACAGGAAGTTTTATGAACTTCACATGATGGAACCTTTCCCACTCTTCAGAGATAACTACCGCTGAGAGTTCAGTGTGTACGGCTGTTGATCTGGTGTTATGTAATCATTGTTTATCCTTTATTAAAAAAACAAAGCTTGGGTCATAATATGCATTTTCCCATTTTTTTTTAAATTGAGGAACACAGCATGGGTACTTTTCTATTTGCATTATATGGCCATTGTGGGGAAGTGTTTGCTTTCACACACTCTTAATGAGAACACAAAGCGGTACGGATATTTTGGATGGCAATTTAGCCTTCTCTGTTGTAATTAAAAATTCTCGTAGCACTCCTGAGAACATGTTCTTCCAGACTGCTCCTGCACGGAGCTGACTGCCTCTGTGCTCATTTGCTGCTGTTTCTTCCAGCCCCTAGTGGATTAAGACCACTGCTTCTGTGACCCGAGTGTGATGGGAAAGAGGCCAGGGTGGGTCAGGTGGCCTGGGCTTTCTGCCAGGCCACTCTTGTTGAACCAGGCGTTGTTCTTGGGAGGTTCCCCTGGGAAGCACCCATCATGGTTTAACTTTGTCCCGCTGAGAGCACAAACATCTTAGACAGGTCTGCGTTCAAAGTCCAGCTTAGCGTTACCAGGTCTGATAGTAACCCTGGAGAAGGTCCTTGCCGTCTCTGGGTCTCTTTCTTCCTGTGTGTCGTGGAGATGCTAATAGCTTACCTTCAGGAGATGGGGATCTCCAAGTGCATTTCCCAGCCCATTGTGGGTGATTAATAAATGTAAGCATTGTGATTAATATTATTAGTGAGTTCTCACATCTGAGGCAGGCATTATTAGCAGTAGTTTGCAGATGAGGAAATAGAGCAGTTAACCCATTTGTACAAGATCCCACAACTGGTTCTTGTAGCAGAGAAGAAAAATCAGGTACAAAGTTGCTTAACTCCAGTGCTTCTGCTCTTTGCCTCGTGCTCAGCTGTGCTGTCCACTGGTGTGGGGGCAGCTTTGTAGGTGAGCTTCTCACCTGCTGCACAGGTCCGGGTAGGAGCTGGTGACCGCTGCTTTGGGTCTCTTGAATCTGGTAGAAGTTAGGAATACATTATCATTTTCGGAAGTGGATTTTCTATAATCTAAAAGGGAGCTGAGTATACCCTTGGCTTAACACTGTTTATTGAAGAGCTAGACTATCCTTAATCTGTGTTCTGGAGGCTTTCTTGGAAGTCAGTTGGCCACCTCAAGATCCTAAAAATAGAACTACCATATGACCCAGTAATCCAACTACTGAGCGTCTATGCAGAAGAAAGGGAATAGTTATATCAAAGGAAACCTGCAGTACCAAGTTTATCACAGCCCCGTGTGCAGCAGCCGTGACGGGATTGGCTGAGGTGCCCGTCTGGGGATGACTGGCTAAAGGGAACATGGTATGTACACACATACGTTAGAGTATGAAGTGGCCATGAAAGAATGAAATTATTTGTGGCAACATGGATGGAACTAAAGGACATGTTAAGTGAAAGAAACCAGGCACAGAAAGACAAGTACTGCATGTTTTCTTTCATTTGTGGAAGTTAAAAAAGTCAGTCTTGTAGACTAAGAAAGTAGAATAGTGATCCCTGGAGACTGAGAAGCATGTGGAGAGAGGGAAGATAGAGTCATATCTGACAAGGACACCAAAATACAGTTAGGAGGAATTAATCTAGGGCTCCTTAGCACGGTAGGTTACTATTGGTCACAGCAATTCGTGTCCTGTCTCAAAATAATTAGAAAGGTCTGAAGTTCTGAACACATAAAAATGATACATGTTTGAAGAGAAGGACATGCCAGCTACCGTGATTTGATCGTTATACATTGCATGCACATATTGAATATCATTTTCTGCTCCATGATTCTGAACAAATACTATATGTTGATTAAAAATAAAAAGGAAGTTGCATAGTAGTAGGGTTCTTTGACCACTAAAATTGAAAAACGCTGGCTTAAGTGAAGGTAACCAGATTCCTTAGGATGGGACTTCTCAGTGTCTTTAACGCACTGTGGGCGCTAGGAATTGCCGAGAAGGACCTGCAGAATACCAGGTTCCCAAACGGATTCAACCTTCACATCTTTCCCCTCAGAGTATCTTGCAAATCTAGAGTTTGCCAGAATGTGTACTGAGCTAGAAGCTTGCTTGATGTCATTTTACCTTGGCAGAGTTTGTGACAGTTCAAAGCACCTCCCGGAGTGACCCAGCATGGCCCTCATGCTGCTAGAGCCAGAGTTGTGCCCTCATGTGTCAGTAAGCTTTCCTGTTGCTGGAACACAATGCCTGGCGTGCACAGTGTAAAGAAGGCAAGGTTTAATGTGACTCATGGCTTCAGGTGTGCCAGTCCATGGTTAGCTGGCTCCAAAGCAGAAACGTCATGGCGGAAGGGCTTGGTGGAGCAAAGGGCGTATTCATGGCTGCCAGAGTATAGCACAGAAGAAAATCACCAGGGAGTGTTACCCCCGCAAAGGCACACACCCAGGGACCCCCTCCTCCAGCCATCCCACTTCTGGTTTATGCAACTATGAACATCAAGTGGATTAATCCACCGATGAGTCAGAGCCCCGTGACCCAGTCACCTCTCTAAGAGCCTCTTAATCTAGTGTAGTTCAGATAAGGCTTAACCATTGCACTGCAGAACGAGCTGGTTCTCCCACGAGCTCCCTGTCGTGGACCAGCCTCATGCAGCTCAGAGCGGAGCGCTGGGAAGAGCAGCACATGGTGACGGCCACGTGGACAGCCATGGAGCACTTTCTTTGTCATCTGGACCCCTCAGAGAAGTGTTCATCTGGAGGGGCCACCCAGCCTCTAGTCTCCCTCCCTTCAACGCCAAGAGCCATTTAGGCTTAGCAGTTGGGCTCTGCAGTTTCTGGGAGCTCAAGTGAGCAACCTTCAGCGGGTTGGCATCCCGGATGCTCGAATTTTCTCTGCTCTCAACTTTGTAAATTATCAGTTTTGTTTTGATAGAGCTGCATATGCATGTGTGGTTGTGAGGAATGATGCAGAGGCATCCAGCATACTCTGTGGTTTTCTCCAGTGCTAAACCAGAGCTAGTGTCGCACTCAGGATACTGACCCGGAGAGAGTGAAGTCCAGGGTGTTTCCAGTTGCCACCATCGCCAGGGTCCCCCCTGCTGCCCTGTTACAGCACACCCACTTCCCTGCCACCCCTGCGCCCTGCTACATTCAGCCAGCCACTGCTCTGTTCGCTATTTTTGTGCTTGCAGCATTTCAAGACTCTTATGTAAGTGGTATTACACAGTGTGGAGTCTACGGGATGGACTTGTTCTCTGGGGATTCATTTGGGGTGCTGTGTGCATGCATGGTTCATTCCTGTTTGCCACTGAGTAACCTTCCATGGTAGGCTGTACCACAGTTTAACTAGTCACTCATTAAAAGACATCTCCCACCCTTCATCAGTTTTTGGTTATTCCAGATAACGCCACCGTAAACATTTGTGTAAAGGTTTCCAAGTGGACACGTCTCTATTGCTCTGGGATACGTGCCCAGGAGTCCAATCGCTGGTCATATGGCAGCCGCATGTTTCTTTTCTTTCCTGGTTTTTAAAAAGGAAGCTGCCAGACTGTTTTCCAGCGAGGCTGCACCATTGTTCTCATCGGCAGCATGAGAGTGGTCCATTTTCTCCCCATCCTCGAGAGCATTTGGTGGTGTTACTATTTTTTAGTTTAGCTGCTCTGACAGGGGTGTGCTGAAATCTAATTGTGGTTTTAATTTGCATTTCCTAGTAGCTAATGATGCCGAACATCTCTCCATGTGCTTGGTCGCCATCTGTGCGTGTTGTGCGCTGAGCACCCTTTTCCCCATTTTCTAACTGGGTTGTTTTTTCACTGTTGAGTTTGGAGTGTTCTTTATACCCTACACACTGGGCCTTTGTCAGATAGATGATTTGCAGATATGTTTTCCCGGTTGTTTGTCTTTTCACAGAGAGAAAGTTTTTCATTTTGATGAGTCTAGTTTATCCATTTTTAATTTTATGACCCCTGCTTTTGAAGTCAAGCCCAGGAACTCTTTGCCTAAGCTGCCGTCCCAAAGGTAGTCTGGCTTTTTCTAAGAGTTGCATAGCTTTATCTTCCTAAAGAAGCTTTATCTTCCCCACCCCGTGGGTGTCCAGTTGTTCCAGTACCGTTTGCTAAAAGGCTTTTCTTCCTCCCTGAATTGTGCTGCGGCTTTGCTGAAGATGAGTCGAGCGTATGGCGCCCGACCCTCTGGGCTCCCCGTCCTCCTCTGTTTATCTGCGTGTTTTTCCTGAAACTGTCGGAAGCCAACCGCCTTGGTTATGGTGGCCAGGTAGGGTTTCCAGTGGGGTGCGCTAGTGCTTCCCACTCTGTTTTAGTTCTCAGATTTGTCTTAGTTCTGCTAGTTCTTGTGCCTATCCAAAACACATTGTAGATTAATCTCATCTGTATCTAGGGACACTCTGGCTGAAATTTTGATAGGTGTTATGTTAAACCTGCGTATCACTTTGGGCAGAAGTCACACCTTGACTATGTTGAATTTTCTGATCTGCTAACACAATACAAGTGTGTGTCTCCTTTTATTTAGATTGCCTTGAGGTTTGTTCATGGGTATTTTATGGTTTGGGGCATATAAATCTTACATTGTTTTTAGATCTCTACCTTCTTCCCTCCCTCATTTATTCCCTCCCTCCCTCCCTCCCTTTCTCCTTCCCTCTTCCTGTCTTTATTTTCCCATTGTAATAGGTTCTGACCTTTAATTTCAGATTTCAGTGTCCATATGTTCCTTGCATTCATCTGACACTCTAAGAACCCCAATAGGCTCCTGATACTGCGGTAGTTTCAGACATGTGAACCTATGCTACAGTCTGCACATTAGGCACCCGTTGGCATCACCTGTTTGTATCCAAACCACGCACTCACCGCCGCCTTCTCCTGCTTCGAGCTTGTGCACCCTCTGTGGCTGTGGGTGTGTGACCTTTGCAGTTGGAGGTCTGGCAGCAAAACCAGCACCCATTTCTTTCCCTTCTCCACAGTTTCCCAGGTAAAAGCTTTGCTGTTACCCCAGATCTTATCAACTTCAGTGTCCACGTTTTTTCTTTCTGTATTAAACTGAGTCACCTTTTTAAGTCGCCTTTCCCCCACAGGAAACCCCTCATGCTCTTTGGCAACACAAATTGCTGGGACCACGACTGTTTTTCTTTGTGGCTGTTTATTAAGTAGAATTAAGATGACTTGAACACACGTGGTGAGATGCCAAAACAGTTGGTTGGTAACAGAGATGGCTTCTGAGTCACTAATGGGTGTGTGGGGTATACAGCATGGATACAGCGGAGAAAGGGGTGATTCAGGTTCCAGGGCGGGTGGAATGGGCAGCCAGATGTGTAATTCCAATGTGTAATTGGAAACTTACGAACTGTTTATTTCTAGAATTGTGTATCTTTTGTCTCATGGTTTTGCTGAGTTACTTTTAACTGCTTTCTAGATTCCTTGTGATTTCCTTTGTAGGTAATCCTGTCCTCAGAAACAGGATCGGTTTTATTTTCTGCTTTCCAGTCTGTGTGGCTTTTATTTCAGTTTGTTGCTTTTTTCTTCTGGCTAAAACTTCTGGTCCTCTGTTGCATAACAGTGGTGAGAACAGCTGTGGTTGCTTTGTTCCCTGTCCAGTGAAGAAGAGATGGGAGAGAAGGGTTTCCCGTTTTCTTCCACCGCTCGGTGTGATGTTCCTGGTAGGTTTGTTGTGCAGGCTGTTTGTCAAGTTGACAGAGGTCCCTACATTACTTTTTCTGGTAGTTTTGGTCCTGAGGGGATGCAGATTGAAATTGTGAAGTGCTTTTTCTATATTTTGGATATTATCATGTGATTTTTTTCTTTAGCCTGTTAGTATGGTAAAGTATTACATTTATTAATTTTTAAAATAGCACTTTCCTTGCATACCTAGAATAAGGTTACTTTGTGATATATATCCTTTTTTATGTATTACTTAATTTCAGTTAATAGTGTTTTGCTAAGGTTTTATGCATTTGTATTCATTAGGCATGTTAACCTTGTTTTATATATTTTATGTTTATTTTTTGTATTTAGTGTCAGAATAATGTAGTTTTATGAAATTTTATGGGGTGTACTATATTTTTTTTGGGGGGGGTACTGGAAATTGAACTCAGGACCTTGTGCTTGCCAGGTAGGTGCTTGTGCCACTGAGCTACATCCCTGGCCCTGAGTACTTCTGTCTTTTGGAAGCAATCATGGAGCATTGTTGCCCATTCATTTTTAAACATTTGATAGAAATTTTCAGTGAAGCCCTCTATGCTAAATGTTTCTGTTAGGGGAGTTTTCAAATTAGAAATTCAATTTCCTTGATAATTACAGTGCTATTCAGATGAGCTATTTCATGTTGATTAAATTTTGATGGTTTCTGTTTTTGAGGAAATTGGTCCATTTCATCCGAGTTGTCATATGTAGAACCAGGAGTCTCTCATGAGGTCCCTTTATTATCTTTTGATGCCTGCTGGATTCGCCGTGATATCCCTGTCGTACTCCTGACACTGGAAACTCCTGTTTTCCATTTCTTTCTCAGTCTTGCTGGAGCTGGTCGGTATTGATCTGTTCCAATACCCCCCTCCCCCATTTTCAGTGCCATCGATTTCAGGTTTCACTTCACTCTGTCCTCTGTTCTCCTTGGTTTGGGTTTATTTTGCTCTTTGTCTTCTTTTTTTATTGGTGGTGCTGGGGATTGAATCCAGGACCTTTATAGGGAGCTACATCCCCAGCCTTTTTAAGTTTTTTTGTTTGTTCCTAAACAGGCAGCCTTCCTGCCTCAGCCTCGCAGAGTCCTAGCATGACAGATGTCCACCACTGTGCTGGGCTTGTCTTAGTTCTTGAGCTTGAAGCTTAGTTTATTGCTTTGAGATTTCTCCTCTTTTCTAATGCCTGAATTTAGTGCTTTAATTTTCCCTCTTAGTACTGGTTTAGCTGTGCCCCACAGATTTTGGTATGTTGTATTTTTCATTTTAATTCAATTAAGAGGATTATTTTGCCTCTTTCTGAGACTTCTTTTTTGATCCATGGGCCCTTGTGGTATGTTGTTTCCCAAGTATTTGGAAATTTTACTGCTCTTTTCTCTATTATTTATTTCACATTGAATTCCACTGTGATCAGAGAATATACTTTGTAAAATATAAATTTAAAAAATGTGTTGAAGTTTTTAATTTTGTTGGAATAAGACATAGCTTATGTTGGTTCTGCTCTTTGTGTATGATGTATTCTACAAGTAGGGAACGTGCTGGTTGATGGTATAGTTAGGGACATTGCTCAATTTCTGTCTCAGTGTTCAATTATTTGATGAGACAGATGTTTTTAAGTCTCCAGCTGTAATTGTGGGTGGTTTGTCTTTTCAGTTCTGTCAGTTAACTTTAACACTTGCAGCTCTGTTGTTGAGGATATGTGTTGAGTCTTGTTGTGTCTTCTTGGTAGATTGACATTTTGGTCATTCTCAAATGTCCTTATTGGTATGTTAAGGCCAAAATACACCATCTGATTT
The DNA here is from genome assembly GCA_004027295.1 of Dolichotis patagonum. Taxonomy (NCBI): domain Eukaryota; kingdom Metazoa; phylum Chordata; class Mammalia; order Rodentia; family Caviidae; genus Dolichotis; species Dolichotis patagonum. The sequence goes on along the minus strand of PVJX010013479.1, from coordinate 7,789 downwards.
GTTGCTGGCTCTTTGTTTCTCCATGATTTTGTCTCTTTCCTTTTCCTGCATCTGGGTTACCTGAACATTGTAAAAAATTTATCTGTAGTGTATTTTTGGCAGCTTTTGAAGCGATCTCTTTTAATTTGAGCACACGCTCAATGTACTGCAGTCTCTTGGTATCTTGCATTTTACTGGCTCAAGTATTTACCTTCCCTGTTGAAAATAGATAATTGTCTTGCGTGTTTACATGTTTTCAGCTACATTTACCAGCATATGTTACAATTTTTCTTCAACCTTCAAACAAATTTCAGAAAATTTGAGTGAAAAGAGTGTCGTGCACTTATCCATATTTTTCCTTACCATAGTCTTTCCTGATTTGTGACATTCCAAAGCACCCACTGACGTATTCCCTTTCTGTTTAGAGAACTCCTTTAGCCTTTGTTCAGGGCAGGGCCTCTGGCAACAAATTCTCTCACAGCTTATTCAAGTGGCAGTGTCTTTATCGTCCCATCATTCATCCCATCATTCCTGAAGGATACTTTTATTGGCAATGTGAGATGAGGTTGAAAGCTGTGATGATTAAACTAAAAATACGTGTCACAGTAAGGGACATACTGCCACTAAGCTCCCTCAGAATACTCGCGCTGACTTTGAACACACTCATCCCGTCATCCTTGCCCCTTTGCGAAGCAGCTCTGGAGCCCTCTTTCCTGGATGTCTTTGTGCTCTTGGGGCTGTCTCCGTATTTTGAATTGACTGAAATCATTTACCTTTCATGGTCGTTTTGACTTCTGCAAAAAACAAGAAGGTGCGGCGTTAGATCTGGTGAGGAAGGTGGATCGGGACACACCCTGGTATTTTTATGAGTGTACCTTTCTGCTGCACGGCAGGCAGTAGCAGCCGTCACTGTGGTTTTGACCTCACCTTGTAAAGACAGGAAAGAGGACGTCCAGAAGTGCTTCACAAAGTGGCAAGAATTCTGGGCAGTGTGTGTGAGTGAGGAGGATTATTTCGGCAATGTGTCTTTTGTTGTAATAAATTTAAAAATCGAAGCATTCACAGTATGCGGTGATCACACCTAGTAGGACTTTGGATGGCAGGCTTTTTCTTGAAAGATGTTACATCACTTTCTAATGGAGAACGTCATGCCGTGCCCTGCGGTCTTCTCGGTTCTGAGGAGAAATGCGCTGCCCCTGGAGTTATTTCTTCCTTTTACATAGCGAACTCTTCTCTCCGCGCTTCTGACATTGTCTTTAGTCAGCAGACTTTTGTCTGTCATGTGTCTCCTATGGATTTCTCTGGGTTTTTTCTATTTACTCAGGTTCTTATGTTTTAACAAATTCGGGAAGTTTTCAACCATCGTATTTTCCAGTACTTTCTCAGCCTCGTCCTCTTCCCCCTCTCCTTCACGGTCTCTGATGTCAGTAAGGTTAGATTGGTGTTCACGAGTCCTATAGTTCACATAGAAAAAATTCAGTCTGATTTTGTTGCTCTTTGCTGGGTAATTTCTAGTATATGTCTTTCATTTCACTGATTTTTTCCCTTCGTTCCCTTTATCCTCAGAGCTGTATTTTCAATTGTTGTATTTTTCAGTCCTACGTTTTCCATTTGATCCTTACATTCTTTATTTATTTTTGTCCTTTTTTTCTTTCTTGGTACTGGGAATTGAACTCAGGACCTTGAGCTTGCCAGGCAGGCGCTTGTGCCACTGAGCCATATCCCCAGCCCTTCCATTTGATTCTTTATATCTTTGGTGTCTTGGGATTTTCTCCTTTTCCATGTGTTCCCATTTACAGTTGCGCATCCAGGCATCTTTATGGGGGCTGCTTAGGAAGCACTGTCAGCTCCTAACATAGCCGTGTCCTTCATCTTGGTGTGGAAACCCATTTTCTGTTTCTCCCTCTGATTCTTTTCAATTTTATCTTTATTAGTTAATGTTGTGGTACATAGTGATTGTGCTCATCACGGGGAGTCGGTGGTGTATGAACACCTCTCAATTCTCAGCATGTCTCCTCTGCCTCCTCCCTGCCCCCTGGTGTTCCACCTCTTTGTCCTTTTCTATTTGCATGAAATCTGTGTCCCTGTTTCCTGTTCTTTCTCTCTGTCTCTCTGTCTCCCTCCCTCCCTTTCTCTCTCTCAGCAGCTTGAGTCCTTAGATATGGCTTGTGTATTATTAGTGGTTTCCCTTTGAGATCTAGTTATTTGGGGTGTTATGTTTCGGGGCTCTGATCTTACACCATCTGACCCACTGGGCTCTTCCGGTCCCACTCCAGGGAGTGGGTTGCCATCTCATTACTGCCTAGTCAGGAATGGGAGCCCAGGTCGTCCTGTGGTTTGGGGTTCCTTGTTACTAGTGGGGTTCAGTGGGAGCTCTGGCTCCACACCCACGCCACCGTTATCCCTTCATGGTTGTGAGAGGTACAACTGCATCAAGACGGCTTCCAGTGCAGCTGCATGGACTCCACGCTGGTGCTGGTGTGTGTGTGTGTGTGTGTGGGCGCGCGCGCATGCACATGTGTGTGTGGCCACCGTCTCCAGGCGGTGATGGACGTTCTGACTGCACATGAGGCCTTTTCTGACCTCCCCACCGGGGAACAAGGGCCTGCTGTGAGGGTGGGGAGTGTGGGGTCTCCCTTGGGCTCTGCTGGTGCAGGTGAGAGCCGAAGCCCGCGTTTCCTGGCCTGGGGGCTAGTGGAGAGCAGCCTCGGTCTTCTGTCCGGGAGGCCACTGTCTCCTGGACCCAGGCTTTGGTTTCCTCCCTGAACTTGGTGTTTTTCTGGGTTGCTGAGTCTCTGGGTGCCAGACATCTGAGGCAGAAGGCAAGCCAGGGACCCTGCCACCGTGTCATCCTTCAAGTTCTAAGGTCTGTGCCTCCTACCACCGTTTCTCCACTGTTTGGACTCTGTTTCTATCTGTTTTATAGTTGGGTTCTTAGTGTTTCTTTCTCTTTTGCTCTTTTTTATCAGTACATGTCTGCAACGCAGCCTGCTTACATTCATTGTGGAGGACAACCACTCACGTGTCCATGCCCCAGCCCAGTCACCCGGGCACAGTGAGAGGGACAGGGAACACGCGCTACTCCATCTCCCCAGAAGAGACCCGTCCTCCTGGGCCCCAACACTGACCCTGAGAAGGTGGCCCGGTCCCAGAGCTGGGTCCCCCCTTGGGCTGGGGGAGGCCTAGCTGCTGGCCTTTAGGCAGAGAGATGCGGGAGCATCGACCGTGTTTTGCTGGCTTTTCCAACCTGTTTAATGGTGGAATTTGTTCGCAGGCCGAACAGGCCGATGTGGGCTCTAAGACGGTACCTTGGGACTCTAGGCTGGAGGATGTTCATGCCGTTCTGAACGAATGGCTGCCACCTCCCTGTCTCTCTCGCTCCCTTTTTATTTGCCTCTTATCCCATTGTTGTCTTTTAATTAAACAGTTCTTTCATGGGTGTTCTTTCATTGAGAATTATTAACGATGCAAGACTTCCTTTATCAAACCGTGGGCTGTGTAATTGTATACACTGTGCATTTGGCTCTGGGGAGATGTAGGAATTGCGGGAGAGGAGGTGCTTGCTTAATTGGTCCAGCAAGATTGTGCCTTTAAGTGGAGACAAAGACACGGAAGCACTGGTGGCCGGAACAGTCTGCGGTTGTTGGTGAGGACAGAGGCAGCCAGTGTCAGGGCCAGCAGACAGGGCCGCTCTGCGCTGGTCACGGGACGTGCCCTGCATCGGCTGGTAGGGGCAGGGCGGAGGCTGCGCTCAGCCCCAGCAGACCCCAGAAGAGGGACAGGGTGGCCTCTTCACCCTGGGGATTGGCAGTTGGGGGGTCTGGGCTGGGGGCAGTGGGAGGTGGACGTGGGCTGCGTCTCATCCCACGCGGCTGCCAGGCTGTGTACGGGGATCCGTGGGAGGGTGAGCCCTGAGCACTCTGCTGCTACTGAATGAATGAGCCGGGTGTGTTTATGGGGCACCCAGGAAGTGGCTGGCAGAAGACCCCAGAAAGCTGCCCTGGCCTCTATTCAGTCGGGAGGGTACAGCCTGGAGTGGGGGGCAGGAAACACACAGGGACCCCGACAGCCAGACACACACTGACACACAGTCTACACCGACTACCTACACACATGCAGTCTACACACACACACACACACACACACACACACACACACACACACACGCAGCTCTCCATGTGTGTTCGTGGCCATGTACGGTCAGTCTAACAGCACAAACTCACAAATAGAGATGTAGATCCTGGCACAGAGTTCTCCCGATGGACAGACGGACAGACAGACAGACCGTATCTCCAGAAACAGAGATGATTGTGCACAGAAGCAGTCCAGACGAGCATGCATTGTTGCTGAGGCGTCAGCCTGTGCTGGTTCCGAGCCTGACGCCCCCCTCCGTGGGGGCGAGGTCAGTTTTTAACCCCAGCAGTGGCCAGTCTCAGCTCCAAGCCTCCAGTGTGCCCATCCGCCCAACACACTGCGCAGACAAGCACCGGGGAGCAGAGTGGAGGTGGCTCGCAGGCGCATCGCTCAGGGCCCAGTGGAGACAGCGTCCTCCTCCTCCGGGACCTGCGGGCTGCAGCCCTGTCCGGAGGCTGGGCGGGAGGGGCACCTGTAAGTGCGTGCTCACAGGTACCCACACATGCTTGTGCACACACACGTGCATGCCTGCACACGGTGTGCATGCACACACACCTTGTTCATAGCTCCCCATGGGCTCTGCAGGTCCCTCCCATGTGGCCGAGTCCCAGCCCTGCCCCTGGCTGTGGAGTGTGGTGCCGTCTCCCTGGGCTGCCTTTCCTTGCCTGCAGCGGTGGGGACAGTAATTCCTGTCTCAAACCAGTGTCCCCCTCCCCCAGCACCAGGACAGAGTGAGGGCCTGGCAGATGGCCTTCCCTCGTTCACCTGTATGCAAAACGCTTTTCCCTTTGCCATGGAGCTGGGCTCCAGGGGACCAACCAGACCCCAGCCTCGGGGAGCGCTGTGCCGTGGGCAGGAGAGACGGCCAGCGTGGTTCTGTGTGAGGGAGAGGCAGGGACGTGATAGCAGCACCGGTGACCAGGGAGGCGGTGACATTGGAGCTGAGGGTGAGCATGCACTGGACCTGAGGAGGTCAGGGACAGTCCTCTGTGTGCGAGGAATGGCATGTGCAAAGGCCCGAGGCTTCAAAGAGCCTGAGGAACAGAGGGGAGCTGAGAGCAGTGGGACTGAGGTGAGATTGTGGAGCTGAGCAGACCGGCACAGATTCCAGCTGGCAGTGGGCAGCAGGAGCCCTCCTTGCCCAGCCGCTGTTGAGGATGTGATCAGCAGAGAGGTTGGAGCTGAGGTCTCCTATCTGCAAGTCTCGTGTACGTGCAGGGCCGCAGGTGCCTGTCCCGGTCCGCAGACCTCCCTTGCTCCTTGCTTACACCGCGTGTGACCCGTTCCCTGGGCTACACCAGGCCTGACCACAGGCGACACTCGGGATGTCTATAGGAATGAGCCGCCTGGCGGGCAGGGGAGCCTGGCTGTCGCCCTGGGAGCTCTCAGTGGGCTGGCACAGTGCAGGAAAGTAGCTTCTGGTCACCGCAGAGTCTATGGGAGCTGTGCTGGAGATCGGGGCGCCCCCAGGGCGGGTGGCAAGGGGGCAGCGGCACAGGGTGTGCATGCTGAGAGCAGCAGGTCACTGGTGGCGTTGGCCAAGGTGACTTGATTCCTGAAGCCAGTGGTGGCCGAGTTAGCATTCCTCCCCCTGGATGAAGACAACAACCTGACTTCTACTCCTTGTGATGGGTGACAGCTTTAATCTGGATAGAGGCCGGACTTTCACTGTCGCCGGAAGGAACAATCCAAGTGCTAGCTGTCCTCACTCTCAGGGCCGTCTGCTCTGGGGAGGGGATTTAGGGGGCACACTCGAGGGGTGCAGCCCCATCAGAGCAAGGAGGAGGCACAGGGAGCAGCCGAGGGACAGGGCATGAGGTGGCACAGTGCCCTGCTGGGCTGGCACAGGGGGATGACAGGGCTGGACGCACTCTGGGACAAGCCCTCCCTCTGCTCTCCATGACAGCCCCTCTGCCCTTCTCTCTGAAGGCCACTCAGAGGAGAGAAGTGCTGGAAAAGACTCAGAAAGATGCCAGGGCATGCTGCCAGGGCATGCTGGGAAGGCCCTGCCGAGGAGGAGGGAGGTGGGCCGGGTTCAACAAGAGTAGCAGGGGCAGTGGGCGTCCAGTGGTCCGGCACCACGGCAGCCCTGGTGACCGGAAGTTCTTGTGTGCTGCGCAGAGGTCCCTGGGTTCTCACCAGCAGCAGGACGCACGGGGAGGGGACTGTGTCCTTGTGGGTGACTCTCCTGTGATGCTCTCTGTAGCAGTGAGGCCTCCTGGGACCGCTTCGAAGCGTCGTGGAGGCCCAGGTGGGAGGTGATGGGCAGTGGGGAGGACAGGTTGGAGTGTGTTGGAGGAGCCCTACCTGGGCTGCGCCTGGGCACTTGAGGATAGTAAAGAAAAACACAGCCAGGCCTAGGCTGGACTCTGGGGGCTCCTGTCTGCCTGGGTACCCCCCGCCCCCATATTCCCTGTCACATATTCCTGCTCCTCACACCTCCAGAATGTTTTCTGTATTTAGGTTTTGATGATTTATTTTGCACTGAAAAATTAATAGAAGCTGGATGGAATGATGCACACCTGTAATCCCAGCAGTCTATGAGGCTGAGGCAGGAGGATTGCCAGTCCAAGCCCAGCCTGGCAGCTAAGTGACTTAGCAAGACCTTGTCTCAAACAAAACAAAAGCCCCAAAAAATAAAAAGAAGAAAGGACAGCTCAGTGAGAAGGTCCTGAGTTCTAGCTCCAAAAACAAAACAAAAAATTCGTAGATTATTTTTTGGAGCAGTTTTAGGTTTGCAGAAAAGTTGATCAGAAAACACAGAGAGGTCCATGTACCCCTTTATCTTTGCAGTTTCCTGTTATTAATAGCTTGTACCAGTGAGGTACGTAATGACTGAGGCCAGAACCCATGTGTCGCTATTAGCCAAAGCCCTTGCGCGTTCCATGGGTTTGGACAAGTGTGGAATGACGTGTCCATTATAAATGTCACACAGTGTGACTTTGCTGCCCCACGTGCTCTGTGTGCTCTCCCCACACATCCTCCCTCCCTGAGGCTCCTAGAAAGCGCTGAGCCTTTTGCTGCCAACACACTCTTGTCATTTCTGGAATGCCAAATGTTAGTACTATTGTTTACAAACTTTTCAGGTTGGGTTTTTCCCTGGGCAGCAGCAGGGCCTTGGTAGTTAATTTCTTCATAGCCCTGGATATTTCCCCCGGTCTGGATGTCTCAGTCTGTCCAGCTACGTCTCCAAGGACATCTTGGGCTTTGTCCAGGTTTTCGTGATTGTGAAAACCAAGTTTCATGATCGTGATAAACAAATGCCATCTGGTGCATCTGTGTAATCCCAGGATTCTGGGATAGATAGGAGGCTGAGGTAGGAGGATTGCAGGTTGGAGCACAGCCTGGGCAATTTAGTGACTTAGAAACCCTATCTCAAAATTAAAATTAAATAAAAAATAAAAGGATGGGGGCTATAACTCAGTGCAAAGGCCCTGGGAGCCACAAACAAAACACTTCGCTTTTTTTTTTTTTTAATTTATTTAAAAGAGAATAAAACAAAAGGGGGCAGTACAGAGCAGATCAGAACAGGACAACATAGGCAACACAGTACTTTACATTAAGTCAACTGGACATCAACAGTAGCTAACACCATATCTCTTACTCTGCTATAGTTGAGCATAGTTTCAATTACAATAATATCAAACATAACACAATAGTATAAAGCCATGCATAG
>PVJX010013478.1:0-47379 GCA_004027295.1 Dolichotis patagonum | reverse complement strand
ATTGTGTTATGTTTGATATTATTGTAATTGAAACTATGCTCAACTATAGCAGAGTAAGAGATACGGTGTTAGATACTGTTGATGTCCAGTTGACTTAATGTAAAGTACTGTGTTGCCTATGTTGTCCTCTTCTGATCTGCTCTGTACTGCCCCCTTTTGTTTTATTCTCTTTTAAATAAAAAAAAATAAAATAAAAAAACAAATAATGGCTGCCTCAAAGAGTCAGTGTGAGAGGATTCAATGAGAAAACACAGGTAAGTATATCATGTTGCATCAAGAAATGCAGCACGTAGTAAGTATTAAATGCTGCTCTGAGTAGAATTACTACAGATTAAATATATCTGAGACATCTCCAGGTTTGACCTCATTTCTCAAGAGTGCTTCAGGACACTACTCTATAAAGTCTTGTTGAAGTTCACTTTTAAAAAAAGAAGTAATTTTTGTGTATTGGCTGTCAAATGTCATTTTTTTTGTATTTTTACTATAGCATGTCGCATGATAATAACATCTATTAAACTATTTGTAGCTCTCAGTAAATGGCATGAATAAAATTTATCAGTAATTTTGAAAGCATTAAATGAACCTGATATTGCAATAGGAATAAACACCTGTTTTCTGTAAAGAAACAAGTTTTTGATACAGATTCACATTATGTCAAAATGATACATGAATATTCTCATTATAGTGGTAATTATATTTACTAAATTATTTCAAGTGATATAATTCTTTCTTTTCTGGCTTTTGTCCTTCGATATCAAAATGTACCAGCCAATCTGCCTATTATACATCCACATCCCCCTCAAGAACCTTCAGCAGATAAGAATAACAACAGAAGAAGATTTCAGTTAAAAAGCACCAGCCAAGAAAGGACAGAGACACCCAGCGGTATGGCACTATTTCAATATTATCGGAGATCTGTATGTTATTCAGGGCAATGGAATCTCTCTGCAGGTTGTAAATTTCAAAGAATTCTGAACCAATTCATTTGAAATATAAATGTCTGTTCTACAGGGATTATGGAAATCAGATTTTCTGCAAAAAAATTGTAGAGCCCAAATAAAGATTTGCTGGATTAAATAGGCAATGCTACAGAAATAAAGGACTTCTAATTTTACTGTAAAAGACTGAATAAGATTAAATTAGTGTTTTTTTTTAATGACCTAGATATAGTAGAGGAAATTTTGGCAAACTACTGAAATTGAACTTTATTATAATTTTTCAGATTTAACTTAGGTCTTTTCTTTTTAAATGGGGCTCTTTTCAGATGGCTTGTTACATCTTCTGTCTCTCCATTTGGATTCTTTGCCATAGAATATAATGTAAGTTAAAATTTAAACTCTGCAACCAGTTAAGCATTAGATAAATGTAAGTGACTTACACAGTTATTCCTTTAAATACTAGATTTGAGGCATATATATGTAGATTTATATATATGTATATTAGTCTATCCTGAATCCAGCCCAAAGGGTATCATATATACATGTGCTACAATGATTTTACAAAGTTGTAAGGTTCCTGGCTTCACTGAAATTCAGCCTGCTAGGTTTCAAGTTAGTTTTGTAAAAGAGTAAACAGGAAAATTAATTCTATAATAATGCCATTTTCTTATGGAGCTGAAAGAACTTGATTTAAAGAAATTTGTTTAGTAAGGATTATAATTTTTTAAAATTCATCTTATGTGGAACCCAAGGGGAAAAAAAACACCCTTTAAAAATTATATGGGTTTGGGAATTCTCCATATCATGTATTATAAAACATAACCTTAAAATATCCCTGTGCAATTATCAATTTCAAGGTGAACTTCTACAAAATGCAGCTGAGTTCATCTTAAAACATTCTGCCGAAAAAATAAAACTATGTATAATCTGTACAGTCACTTCTCACTTGCTCTTCAAGAATCAAGTGCAAAAACATATCAAATGAATAACTTTCTTTTAAAAAACTACTTTTTATAAATATGAAAAGTAGTGATAGAATGGGAACTGTTTATTCCAATAAAGGCAGTTCCCCAGGAAATAACAAGGATGAAGATGAAGCAACAACTGTCCTCACTACCTTGAGGCAACAGAGAGGAGAGACACTGAACCACGGCGCTTCGGGACCCCAACCTCCTGACCAAGCAGGTTGGTATCTTTACTGTTAATAAAACATAACTACGCCAAATATTTAAAACCCAGTCCTTCTGAAATGCCATGAAGCATTCATTGGCTAAAATTTAGGTTTTTATAAATCTCCTTTGTTAATCTTGATCTTATGTAAGGATTGAGTAGATGAAAGTATTTCTATTTTGAAATTTTAATGCCGCTGTTATCCCATTAGAACAAAAATTTAAAACTCTAAAGTGTTTTCCTGTGACAGTGTTCCTTTCCCCAAAGACCATTCATTGATTATCACTTTTCTCCAGTCCTCTTTAGAAATGGAGATGGTTGGACCCAGAGCACTGAGTCCATCAGCCTATCTTGCCTAACAGGTGTGTACAACTTTTACAAAAGGAAATTAGTTTTGAGCAAAGGAAAAGGGAAAATAAATGAAAATTGTTTGTAGTTTGTCAGTCTTATTTATGCAGCATTGAAACCTTCATTAAAATGTTAGGCGCAATTAGTGTGTCTAGCATAAATCTGACTATGTAGAAAAACTAATTAGATGTTTAGGTGATCATTCTTGCATTTATCTTGTTTGCTGAAATATTGTGATTACCGAGTAATTTACATATTTTTCCTAAGGAAATGCACCAAATTATTCATTACAATTGATATGGAAATACTTGAAGAAAAAGTACAAATTCCAAAAAGGCATGTGGTAGTGAGATAATTAGACCTAGTTTGATGTAAAACACTCCTTTGACTTTGACTTTTTGATAGTAATACACTTGGCAATAGGTCACACAGATTGTTTAATTGCATCCTGAGGATTAGCAGTATCTTCTTCAGTTTCCTTTGCATATCTACGTACCTAATGCAGTGCACTTTTTTAATAGTCTTTGTCAGCATTTTTAGAGCACCTATAATGTGCCCAGAATGTTCCTAGAACCATGCAGAAGGGTATGTTATCCAAAATGAGTGCCCAGCAAACTGGTACATTTCTCCTGCCCACTGCTGCCCTAACTCAGGACCATCCGCACCCTTGGAGAGTGGTCAGATGAAGTAGATTTAGACACTTACCCTGAAAATATGAAAGCTTGACCATACCAGATATTCTGTAAGATGTGTGCATTTATTACCCTTTTTACCAAACAGGTCATGATGTATAATAGTAGCTTTCGGTTAAGAAACCAATGAATGCAATTGCGAAATGTTTTGGATATATGTATCAGTGTTTTTGTGTTTTGTTTGTTTGGAGTTTTTGGTTTTGTTTTGGGTCCTGGAAATTGATCCCAGTACCCTCACACTGAACTACGTCCCCAGCTCCCACTCCTTTTTGTTTTATTCTGAGACAGGATCTCACGGAGTCACCAAGTTGCCCAGGCTGGGCTTGAATTTACGATCTTCCTGTCTCGGCCTCCGGGAGTCCTGGGATTGCAGGGATGCACCACTATGCTCAACCATTAATGTTATTTTTATTGAAGTTTGCTTTTAGTTTTGTTTTTGTTTGCTTTGCTTTTACAGTATAGATGTTAAGGTTGGCATATCTTAGATCTGTCTTGGTTTCTTTTATTGTGGTTATAATTAAGATTTAGGAGTCAGCTGTAAATTGTCACATCCATACTGTAGTTCTACACAACAAACTTTACAAGATGTTTACCATTGGAACAATACAGCAAAAAAGTAAATTTTATAACAAATAAACTAAAATGAGAAAATGTTCAAGTTTTTCCTACTGTCATTCTAAACAAGAAGGTAAGCATATTTTAATGCAAAGCTTTAATGTAAAGCATATTTTATTATATAGATTTGTCCTTCTAAATTACCTGGGTCACAGTTACAATATCCATCTCAATATGGTATTAAAGATTAAAGTTTATTAAAGATTAGAAAAAATATATCAGCTGTAGCATACAATATTTAAAGAAAACAAACAATGTGCAAAAAGTTTCATGTCAAAAATATTGTCTCCTAAAATTGAAGGCAAAGATGCTTTTAGTGATCAGGATCTACTACTTAACTTTATACTTCTGTGACTCTGTTACTCACAAAGCATACTCAGCTTAGTCTATGAATTACCCCGTTCAGTTGGAAGAATGGAAACAATAGATTTGAGGGTCTTCCATGGTTTACTGTCTTCAGTGATTTGTAATTCAACTAGTGACCACAATTTTGTTTAAGCTGGTTAAATACTGAACTGTCTTCCTGGAGTTAAAAGGAAATTTTAGTAACTCAACCTTCTTTAAATTCTGGAGATTTTTTTCCTTCTGGAATGTCACATTAATGAGGTTGTATTATAAAGAACCTGCAAGACAGGTGATAATTATTTCAGACTGACAAATTTCCAGGCCAGTATTTCAACTCAAATGAAGAAATATAAATGAGTCGCCTGTAGCTGCAGACACTGACCTATGGGTTAAATGTTTAGCAAGTTACAAGATGGTGGATAAATTGCCTTTCTTGGCTTCTGCCTTATTTGGTAAATTTCTGTTTCAACAACAAGAAATTTTAAACTAGTTATGCCTAAGATATCACTTGTGGAAGACTACTCTAATTTTTGTCATCTTTCCCAAATGTCAGATGAGTGGGTATTTCCTGAACATGACAGCATTCTCTACTCAGCACCTGGCAGACAGTCCCTGCTTCCGGATGATGAGTCGTGCGTCAGTTCACACCTGTGGCTAGACGTCAGCGAGAACAAGGAGCAGAACCAACAGGCAAAGGAGACCCAGATTGTTCCAAAGGACATTTTCACTTTTTCATCTAGACCACGATCAGCACCTCATGGGAAGACGCAGAATATGTCCCCAGAGGGGTGCCCATTTATTTTGGATCTAAAAGAAGATAGCAGTGTGACATGGACAGACTCCCATTTGGAAGATGGTTTTTATGGCGGTGACAGCAGTGAAGAGGTACACCGTTTGATCAGTAGTCTTAAAGCTTAGTTGTTCCATTAGCTCCACTGAGTACTATGTCTGGTTGAAATGACAAGGGGAAATCGCCTGCTGTTTATAAAGCTGCAGTAGATGACTCTGTGAGGCAGTAGTTACATCAAGTTGATATGGTAACTCCAGCTTGCTGCTTTTTTATGATTAATAGCCAGTTTCATTGTTAATTATGGGAACTAGTTTGGGGCTTTTTTTTTCCTCTTTGTGTCATGGAATGAAGGAAATTATATACAGTTCAGTTACACGATAGCAAGGCCAGTAAACCGTTGGACCATTGTTCTAGATCTCAGGGGAAACGGTGGTAGAGTTGCTGTGTGTTCTGAATGGACAGTTTTCTGGCTTGCTTACTGCCCTACCATCGTTTCACCTTAGACCTATTAGGACTCATTATTTTCTATACGGTCCCAGAAGTTCAAGAGTTGTGCCAATTAAAGTTTGAATATGAATCATGAATTAGTCCTGGGACTTGCCTTGCAGGAGGTTTTGTGTTTGGAATTGTTTAGAATACAAATATGTTATAAATTAGTAAATTCATAAAAAATGTTTAAAACTTATTAAAAATCAAACTGAGTATAGTTTGGTAATATTTATTTAAAGCTTTTTTAACTTTTTTCATACGAAGTAAATTACATGTGAAGTTTCTTTATCTGTATTCATTATGATGACCGTATTTGCTGAAAAAAATTTTAAAAACAACACAGTCAAGTTAAGGCTTAATAAAAATATATAAAACATTTGATGTATAATTTATGTAACTATAAAAATGTTCGTGTATGGCTATAAAACTAATAACCATAACTGATTAAGAATCTCCTTTGGGCGGTGACGTATAGCCCATAGCTCCTACCCTCGAGGCAGCTGAGACTGTGGTGGGATTCTTCATGCCATCATTTAATGAGTTTTTTTCAGCAAAGAACATGGAGGATCCTTTTTTTCATAATATCTTTATTTCTGTAAGTGATGAAACAGCAATACAAAACATAAACCTGCTGTGAGCCCTTTTATACCTAAGTAGTGCATTCGATGCTAGCATTTTAAATGTTGCTTTTGTATTCCTTTGTTCCTTCTACCCTGAAAAAATTAAAGTATAAAAATTGCAACATGGACATTTATCTTCAGCATCTAGTAGTGTCCCTACCCAGCAACTCATCTACACTATGAGTTAGTCAGATCAGTTAATTCACATTATTTTAACGTGACAGGATTATCCTTTCCCAGTATGCACACCTTTCCTACGGACCCAGAAAACTTACTCTGATTGTGGACATTTCATACAGGTAACAAACGTTGGTTTTCTGGGAAACTGTGATTAGGAGAATGATGCAGAATTTCATCTTAAATAGTACCACGTGAGAAACTTAGCTTTTCACTCTACATGAGGGTAATCCTTCCCATTAAGCAACAGAGCTTCATGGGAAAATGAAGAAAACCATCTCTAAATAGTTTAATTTGGTATCACTTTGTGTACTCTGTTTTGCTACTTGCCATTCCTGACATCCTTAAGTGTTTGTCATGCATATACTATCATCTTACTGTCTGCTTAGTGTATGTTTTATTCCCTAGGCTTCTGTATATACTAATATGCCTAGTACTCAATTGATTTTGAAGTTGAACTTCATATTTGAAGAGCACATTACAGAAACATATGTCATGATGAGCTATAAAATCAAAACTACCACGTAGAACAAATTATCTTAGGAAAGCTACTGAAATAGAGTGCCTTTCATATGTTTGCAGACAAGTATTTATTATCAGCTACATGAAACAAAGTCTTCATGCACTCCCCAAGTCCTCACTGCCCCTGGTCCTGCTCATATACCATGCAACGTGCTTACTCCATACGTCTGTCGGCATGGTTGGGAGCATATGGGGAGCCTGTGAAGGAGCCATCCTGTTGCAGACAGCTGCCTGGGCCACATTTACTTGGAGCAAAGAGTGGCAGACCAGGAGACAGGCAGAGGCCTTAACACGTTACCAAGTTTTGGGGTTTGCTGTTAGAAAAACTAACAAGATAACAAACCAAGATACAAAATAAAGGAAACAAAAGTACGAGGGTATATTTAAACAAGTTCTAGAATTTGTAATGTTCCTCACAAAATTGGTTTTCTTCTTTTTTGTGTTTTGTTTTTCTTGTGTTTTTTTTTTTTTTTTTTTTTTTGGTCATTTCTTTACCTGTGAGATAACTTCTGTTTATTGATTGCATAAGTTGTGGGAATTTGGAAACAGGCTTCCAATATTTACATACAGTCTTTAAAGAAAACTCAGTTAATTCAACCATTCTTACCATTAGTGAATTATTTTAGAATGTTATATCCTTAGTATAGTTAAGAAAAACAATGTTATGTTATAAATAATGGTGAGAAAATCAGTAGTATTATACTACTTACAATGCTTGAAGCTTATAACTTATAATTAAAAGACTTTATTTGATGTTAGACTAGTGAAAGCTTTTTAATGAAAATTAGATAAATTCAGTAGCATATAAACTAGGGAAAATACAATCATGTTATGAAAGAAGAAAAGAACACATTCAGTAGCAAAGCCTAATTAAAATAAGCTTTCAGTGATTCGTTGTCTTCGTAATTTAAGTTGCTAGTAATTAATTCACATCTGAGACCTTAGTGTGAGAGCCACAAAAATAGGGATTTTTTTGCATATACTATCATCTTTCTGTTTGCGTAGTGTATATTTTATTCCCTAGACTTATGTATATACTAATATGCCAAGTACTCAATTGATTTTGAAGTTGAACTTCGTATTTGATGAGGACATTACAGAAACATATGTCATGATGAACTGTAAAATCAAAACTACCACATAGAACAAATTATCTTAGGAAAGCTACTGAAATAGAGTGCCTTTCACATGTTTGCAGCAATTAAAAGAAACGAAAGCAAGACGGTCTTCTTGTTTCTATGTTGTATTTCATACACTGTTCCAGACATGGCTTCTATATACACCTGATTTACAGCTTGAAATAATTAGCTCTATATTAATATTTTATTCTTCCCCTAATGTACTTTTTACTCTAGAAATATAGTACTGTCATTTTTCCTTATATGTGTAACATATTTACAAGGCCATGCAGCTTGTCTTATAAATCTTTATGGCCCCCCAGATTATGCATATTTGTACACAGCGTATGAGAACTGTCACATTCAGATTACCCAGGAAGGCTCGGGATCTTCCCTCTAACTAGGTGTGTGGAAGCCTGAAAGGACAGGTACACAAACCAGAGATTACAAGACCCATTTTAGTCCTTTCTCCCAACTTTCCTGATGGTATTGCTTTCAAGGTATTTTGGAGCACTCAACAGTTCAGTTATTTTATTTTATTTTATATTTTTTCACAATAGAATATATTTCAGGATTATACTTTGAACCCATCTGTACTTATTAAATTAATGTTTTGGAATTGCTATCTCACACAATCTGTATTTATATGATAGAAAAGGTATTAGTCCATGGGAGGCTGCTTATATTTCTGTGTAACCTTTAAAAACTTCCAAATGACAATGTATGTGTTAAAAGAAGTGGAAGGACTCTTTTTTAATATATTGCCTTGAATTTTTGTTCATGTATTTTATGAATTATGACATAGCACATTCTCTAGATCCACCAGGAAAATTTAATATTTATTCTGTATGAATAATCATGTTAAGCTATTCACATCTATATGTTTTTATTACTACCTGTTAAAGCACTTCTCTGAAAAGTCACAAGTCTCTTGGTGAGGAAAGTTACAGAGCATTTGTCTGTTTAGAATCTTAGCATTCTATCACTTTTACTAAAAGATAAGACACTTTGTGGATATTTTAAAAATGCCTTTCACACTCTTAGAGCATCTGAAAGAAATTTGGTTGTAAATAGGAATTTTTAAGAAATCTTTCAGGTGTTATCAGTTAAAAGATCATAAAATCTAATTTATTGAAAAATATTTTTTCATTTTGAACTATTATAGGAGACTCATCATTTTCCTCAAATATTCATATGTCCTCCCATGCAGTTCCTTCCCTGAAACTTCTACTGTACTTTGTCTGTGAAGTCTCACCAGCTACAGGTCAAGATGTAGACAAAAAATGATTTGCCCACCTTGTTTACCATCAGGCATAACGCAGGCGCCTTGCTTGCTAAGAACTGCCACACCTTCCTTTCATTTTATTTGCTTATAAACTAGTAAAATGCATTATAAGACCATACTATCATGTCTCTTTCTCACCTAGAGAGACCTGTAATACTTTCATAGTTTCTTGTTAGCTTTCATTCTTTTGTGGCTGTCTCTAGCTACATTTATACAAATAATTCTGCTCTTTGCTGGCCAGTGTAACTCTACCTACACCACCTCTACCATTTACCAGTGCTGTCATCCTACTAAACATTGCTGTCGATTCACACATTCACACATTCAAATCATTGGACAAAAGTAAAAACTTCTGACTGTAACTCAATCCCAAATTCAGAACTGCCATCAAAAGTGCGTTTAGAATATCCCAATGTGTTTTGCTACAGAACGTCTAAGAATGTGACAGAGCACTTTTTTTTACGGTGGACTCAATTGAAATATAGATAAGATCATCTACTCTAAGAAAGGCTAAAATAGCATTCTATCTTTTCAACATTAAAGTTGTGAGACAAAAGGCCTGATCCCATCTGTTCTAAGTAGGTGGCCCTCAAGAGTCATTAAAATTATCTTTTCAAAATCACAGCTCAGCAAGAGGAATCCATTTTATGCATCCAGAAATTATTGTCCAAATGCCTATCTGCATGTCCTTTTAAGAAATCTGGCTCAACAGAGAACATGCGCGCTCCTTGGGGAAATCATTCTCATCTTCAGTGTACATATGCTGTGCTACAGTTAATCAGGAAAACACTATTGATGTTCCCGGCACTGGGGCGTGATTGAATATTTAACACACGAATATTTCCATACTCAGAAGACAAACAGTTCAAGAGATTTGGGACTTTTAAAAAATATATTAAGTTAAATCAAAAGCATGTTATATTGTTCTTCTGAGAAACAAATGAACAAGTGATTGGAATATGCAAATGGCATGACAATTTCTTTGCTACTGTGACAAATTATATTCAGTTGTTGTACAGGTTTTTAGTAGCTAAATGATAAATTAACAGAAAAAAGTAGTTATTTTAAAATCAAACTATTGTCCCAACTTCTCATGCATATAACAAATGTATATAGGTTCTATAGCAAGAAATTAATCCAAGTCCAAGTGAGTTACATATGTAAAATCAACACACAACATCCAGACCTTAAAAAGAGACAAAAGCATGGCTCATGAAAAGAATAGGAGCTGGGCACAGGACACAGACCTGCAATCCCAGCATTCTGGGAGATTTGGGCAGGAGAATCACCAACTCAAACCTAGCCCAGGTGATGAAGCCAGACTCTGTCTCAAAATAAAAAGTAAAAGGACTTGGAGTATAGCTCAGTGCCAAGGTCTTCGATTCAACCCCTAGCACCACAAAAGAGAGAAATAAGATTTTTCCTGTTCCCCACTCAGTAAATGCCATACAGTTTTTTATTCTGCATTTATTTCCTCTCTTAATGAGAAAGTAACCCAGTCTAAACAAGACGTTAATTAGACTTAGTGTCATATGTATCTTACTACCTTTCTCAAGCTTCCCAGCTGCCTTTCTATAACTGGGATAAAGCAGTGTTAGTGATTACCGGGCCAAGGCAAACAAGCCTTCCCATTCCTGTCTAGATGCCCAGTTTTTTTCCCTTCTGTATCTTTAAAGTAGCATGGAAACACATTACGATGGAAATATGCTCACCAAGGTACGCAACTAAATCCTTCCTCTTCTCAGCAAACTAAGATATAACTTAAGAAAAATGGGAAGGGCACGCCCATATACATACTTATGAATATTTCCATGCACATACTCACACTCATGCCAACCAAAGAGAAACGTTTTACACCTGAGTGTAAGGGAAGAAAAGCCTATATTCTGATGCCCACAAGTAGGAAACATAGACCTACTAAGTGAATTGATCTAGATGATGTAGCAAATGTGGTTTTCTACATAGACCTTTTTTAAATTTCCATAATAGCATTTAAATTTCCATAATGAACCTTTTAAGTGACATTTCCTAGTTTCTTATGATAGCATTATATTTGTCAATATCTTCTCTCTGCCATTGAATTTTTTAAATTAAATTTATTTTAAGTATTACATAAAAATAGTACATATTAATAGGTTATACATATATATGCTGGTGAATTTTTTAAAATGTTTCATTTGTACAAGTTTGTGATACATAATGTTTACATTCCTTGTGTGAAGTTGGTACATGTACATAACACATCTTCTTTCTTTTTTTATTCCCTCTCTTTTTCCAGCTCTTGATCACCTATCCATTTGAGAAATACCTGTCTCCCTACTTGTATTACTGTATCTATCTTTAGTTGGTTCTTTATTTATAATTTGGATTTCTCGTATAAAAAATCATGCAATTTTTAAGCTTGTACATCTGATTTATTCATTTAACATTATGGCCTCAAGGTGCATCTGTTTTCCTATGTATGACTCAAGTTTATCTTTCTTTATGGTATAGTACTACTCTGTTATATGTAAGTACCACATTTTCTTTATTCACTTATCGATGGACATACATAGGCTGCTTCCAAGTTTTAACTGTTATGATGTCTTTAACAATTTCAGTCCATTTATACTTCTCTTTCTGAAAAGTGTATTCATTTTACTTGACCACTTTAAGATCAGGTCTTTTATTTTATTTGGGGGGGTCTCATATTTTTAATTCTTTATATAGCCTAGATATTAGTCATCGGTTGGAGGAATAGCTGGCAAAATTATTTTCCCATTCTATAGGTTGTTTTCACTGTTGGTTGTTTCTTTTGCTATGAGGAACTTTTAAATTTGATATGGTCTCAGTTGCTGATTCTTGGTCCTATTTACCATGCAACAAAGGTTCTGTTCAGAAAGCCCCTGCCTATGCTTATAACTTCAAGAGTTAATGATAATTAATCTTCCAGCAGTTTAAATGTTTCTGGTTTAACATTTAGGTTTTTAGTCCATTTTTATTCTAGTTTCCTACATGGTAAAAGATATGGATCTAGGTTCAATCTTATAAATATGAATAGCTAGTTATCCCAACACCATTTTATTAAAGTGGCTATCTTACCTCCAGTGTAGATTTTTGGACCATTTGTCAAAGATCAAATAATTGAACATGGCCAGGGATTTAGCTCAGTGGTGTAAGCAGCTGCCTGGCAAGCGCAAGGTTATGAGTTTGATCCCCAGTACCAATAATAATAATAATAATGATGATGATGATAATTGAACATGCTTGAGATCATTGATCATTTCTGTGTCCTATATTCTGTCCATTGATCCTCATATCTGTTCTTGTGTCAGTGCCATGCTGTTTTCATCACTGTAACTTTAAAATAACTTCAAATCCAGGATTGTGATGCTTCCTGCTTTGCTCTTGTTATCCAGGATGGCTTTTGCTATTTTGGGTCTCTTCTTATTCCCTTTGCATGTTAGGATTTTTTTCTATGAGTAATACTGTTGATATTTTAATTACGATTGCATTAAATGTGTAGATCAATTTTTGAAGTATGGCCATTTTCACTATATCAGTTCTGCCTATTTTGCAATGCCTATATTCTCTTCAATATCATTTTCAGAGTCCTGTAGTTTTCATTGTAGAAGACTTTTACTTCCTTGGACAGGTTAAATATTTAATTTTTCTTGATGCTAAATTATGTACTGTTTTCCTAATTTTTTTAGTGAGTTCCTTATTAGTTTATAGAAGCTCTTACTATTTTATGTGTTGAGTATTCTGTGTGTTTCTGCTACATTGCTGAATTTGGTTATTAAATCTAGGAGTCATTGGATTTCATTTTTGAAACATCTATGTATAGGAACTTGTATTGGAACTTCTCTTGTGTCATCTGCAAAAATTTTACCTCTTCCTTTCCTATATATATATATCCCTTTTATTTCTTTCTCTTGCCATATTGATCTGGCTAGTATTTAAGTACTATTTATCAGGAATGGTGACAGTGGACATCCTTGTATTGCTCCTGATTTAGGAAAGCTTTCTGTTTTTGTCCGTAATACAGTGTTGGTAGTAGGTTTGTCATAGATGGCTTTGATCAGATTGAGATAAGATCCTTCGGGCTGGGGATTTAGCTCAGTGGCTTAAGCGCCTGCCTAGCAAGCGTGAGGTCATGAGTTCGATCCCCGGTACCAAAAAAAAAAAAAAGAGATAAGATCCTTCTATGCGTATTTGCTTTGTTTTTTTTTTTTTTTTAACAATGAATAGATACTGGATTTTGTCACATCCTTTCTCGGCATCTATTGAGATGATCACGTGATTTTTGTCCTTCTGTTTATGTGGTGTATTACATTTATTGTTTTGCATATGTTGAACCATCCTTGCATCTCTGGGGTGAAGCCTACTTGTTCATGATATATGATTTTTTTTTTAACGATTTGCTGCATTCTCTTTAGTAGTATTTTGTTGAGAATTTTTTCATCTATGTTCATTAAAGAGATTGACTAGTAATTCTCTTTTTTGGTTGGTTCCTTGCCTGTTTTTGGAATCAAGGTAAAGATAGCTACCAGGAATGTCTTTGGGAGTTAAGAGTTTGAGGAATACAGTATTAGTGTAAGATCTTCCAGAACTTCTTATAGAATTCAGTACTGAATCCATCATGATCTGGGCTTTTCTTGGTTAGTTATTACTGCTTTGGTTTTATTTCTTGTTACTAGATTAATTAAGGTTTTTTACATCTTTTGTAGTTTATTTACATCTAGGAATCCATCCTTTTTTTTCCCTGAATTCTCCAATTTATTGGAATATAGGTTTTGGAAGTAGTTGCTCGCAATCTGTTGGTGTTCATTATGATTTTATTTTTTTCCATTTTTAATTGTATCGATTTGAGTCTTTTTTAAATAAAATTGGCTAAGGGTGGGTTGTTTTGTTTGTTCTTTCAAAGAACTGACTCTTCGATTCATTGATTCTTTGCCTTGTGGCTTTTTTTCCTTGATTTTATTGATTTGTGGTCTGATCTTTATAATTTCCTTCTTTGTACTAGCTTTGGACTTAGATTTTTCTTATTTTTCTAGGGCTTTGAGATGCACCATTAGGATATACATTTGGGCTCTCTCTGTTTTTGTGATGTGGACAATTGCAATTATAAACTTTCCCCTTAGATCTTCTTTCATAATGTCCCAGGAGTTCTGGTATGCTGTGCTGGTATTATCCTTTGACTCTAAGAACTCTCTCATTTTTCTTTAATTTTCATGTGTTTGTATAATTTCTGTGGATTTTTTCCCATCAATTTCTAATCTCATTGTATTGTGCTCTAATAATATGCATGGGATACTGTTGATTCTTTTGCAATTACTTAAGCATGCTTTATTGGCTACCAGTATGGTCTGTTTTGGAGAAAGTTCCATGTGCTACTGGAAGAATGTGTGTATTCTGTTGTTGGGTGGAACACTGTGTAGTTTATTGAATGCTCATATTGGTATTAACTGGCTTCTCCATTATCAATCATTGCCATTGCACAGAATCCTCTACATTGCTAATAACAGCAGGCCTAATCCACCTGCCTTTCAGCTATGTCCATCCTGTCACTCCGCAGAGAGTAGCCGCAAACCCATGCCCATACCTTCTACTTTGGAGTTACTGTTTTATTCTTCTGATTCAAATAGCATGATAATTTCTGTCTACCTTCCAGTAAATGTCCCCACATGACAATGATTGTGCTCTGACATACCATAATATTCCCAGGATCTGCGGTGCCTGTTGCAAGAGCTGATCCTTGACAGCGAGTGAAGTAAGAGACCCAGAACTATGCTAGATCCTTCTTTGTTAACGAGCTCTAACAACTGTATCCCTGGTCCCATGCTCAAGCTAGAGCAGGCTGTGTCACCTGTACACGTATTTCACTTGTTTTAAGGGGAATTTTCACCTTAGGTGGTCACTTCATGTTGAATATGTATACTGCCCAAAGATTTAGGAGGAAAGTACGTACTCCAGTCAGTTATCCACATATTGTGCTTTAAAATGCCAGACTTTGGTAATAACTAGGTATCTGCTTTTGTACAGCTGTAAATGGAAAGGTAAAAAAATACTGAAACTGAACTTTAAGACATACATTGTCAGAGACAAGCGCAGTGGGGTATTTCCAAAGGGCCACGCAGTAGCGGTGACCCGAGACTTTGCCGCAGGCCTGGAGCACTGGAACACAGGACTCACATGCGCCGGGACAGATTTGCAGAGGCCTGGGATGTGAGGAAGAGGGCGACAGCTGCAGAAGTACTGGCCCAAGGCAGAAGATGGCCAAAGAAAGGCACCAGAAAAAGTCCTTTCAAGACAGTCTTAAAAACATAAAGAAGCGAAGGCAAGAGAAAAGGAGTAAGAACTTGTCAGAGACTGGCAAACGCAGACCCTTTATACCTGCACCGTGCCAACCACTTGTACACTGCTGAAAAATTACCAAGACAACAGCAGAATGTTAGTTTTAGCTCTGGAAAATGAAAAATCCAAAGCAAGAGAAGCCCAAGATACTATCCTACAACTAAGAAAAGAATGTTACTACCTTGCATGTCAGCTGCATTCACTGAAAGAAAAACTCACTTCACAACAAATAGAAGACTCTGCTCAGAACCAGGAAGTATGTCTGGCAGGAATGGACTCCAGTGAGGACGACAACCCCAGGGATTTATATGCAAAGGATTTACCTCAAGTTCCTTTTCAAGAAACTGACCTTCCAGGGCATGGAGGATCATACCACCTAGAAGAGCAAATAAAGACACAGTGGGATCTGACTTGATTCAGGTGAAGCTAAGCCTCCTGCTAATGTCTTGCCTAGAACCGTATCACTCCGTTGCCACATAAAGGAACTTCTTAACACTCTAAGTCAATCTGATACCTTGGGTGATTTTGAAACCAGTCATTTGGAAGGGCAGTCTTTTGAATTGGAAAGAATCTGATATGTAGACCCAGTAGTAAACATGCACATACCAGGAAATGAAGAAAAAAGTGTCTGTCAGTGGAACAGAAACAAAATTAATGTATCGCCAAGGCTGATTCAACCAGGAAAGTTTACCAAAATGAAAGAGGTCATTTTAGAATCTAAATCTGAAAAACAAAGTAAGCACAGAGATGTACAACTAAAAAAAAGAGAGAAAAGAAAAGCTAACAGAAGGAAATCTAAGTCTACATCAAAGTATAAAGGGAACAAAAGTGAAAATCAAAAAACTTTGCTCTCAAAAATTGGATGAATCTGTCAGTTCCACTGATGCTTACAGTTTTAATTTGGAAGACGGAGTTCGACTCACTCCTTTCTGACAAAAAACCAACACTAATTCTCATAGAGAAGAAGACAACAGTAAGCCTGAAGTGAGCATCTCTGAATCCAGCAGTTCTGAAGGTGATTGTGGTGATCTATCTCTAGGGGCCTTGCTGCAAGTACACTCAGAGTCTCACAAGCACATCAGATAGACCCGTCACCAGGCCTCAGTCTAAAAGAGCACTAAACTGCACAGATACACAGAGATGGAGGATTGAAAGCCAGCAAAAACTCCTACCAGTGCAACACCTAAGACTCGCCCATCCCTTCCATCACCTCATTGCAGCCTGAAGGATGTCACCCATGTTCTCTTTCCTGAAATGAAACTCAGGAGACTTTCTCTTTCTCCAGAAAAGAATCAGGAAAGCACACCCATGCATCTCCCCAAGCGCACGTGCATAAGCAGCGTAACTATAAGGAGCCAACGGTAGCTTCGAAACTAAGAAGAGGAGACCCTTTCACAGATTTGTGTTCCTTGAATTCTCCTATTTTCAAGCAGAAAATGAATTTGAGACAGTCTTTAAAAAGTATAAAGTAAATACAGTAGATCTCTTTTGGATGCTGCTTAAATTTATCCTATATCCTTTTCTGTTGCTCCAGTAGAGAATCTGTAAGATAGCACACAAGTGGGTGGAACTGTTGCCATCTCTTACCAGGAACCCAGATATGAACATTTCTTCAGAAACATACTTTATAATTGTTTAGTTTTTTATGCTGCCTAGACCCTTTGGTTTTGTTCAAAATACGTCTTACGCCAACATTTTAGAAATTATATCATTTTGGGGCATCTTTTATTTTTCTTTAGGTTGGGGATACTAACGTTTTTTAAAACTAGGGTGAAGACCTTTTGAAACTCCTTATATGATTTTTGAGTAAAATAAATCCTTGACATTTATAGAAAGTATACCCTAAGTTTATGGATCTCTTATACTACTGTTATATTTGATTCCTCAGATGAAATGTTTACAAAATCACAAGAGAAACAATGGTTGATGAGTATTATGAACTAGTTTAGGGAATAGTTATTCCTGAGTATGTGTTGAACTTGGCACCTTGGGAAAACCCTAAGTTACCATGTCATGGACTCTCAGAGCTCCTTAACGCAAAAATCTCAAATGTTAACTGTTTGAATACTAAGGGCTTTTCTCTGTTTTTGATCAACTAATGAGAATAAATTAGTTCAGTTCATAGTGGTTGACCTCTATACTCATGCACCTCTTTAAACTTTTAGATCACTTTAGGTGGTTCATTTAAAGAATAAAATTTGTGTAATATAAAAAAGATATACATTGTCAGACACCAAAATCATTTAAAATGTACTTTATGCTTATTGTTGTTTTCAATTTTAATGTGTCATTTAACATTCATATACTATGAGTATATAAATAAATATATTACATATTTAAATTAAGGCATCAAATTGGAAAACTCTACCATAGGCACATACAATGACGCCAGTTATTCCTTTCAATATATATACATATATATATATATTGAAAATTTGTAGCATTAAAGTATTTTATTGCATAACACAGCAGCATATTTCTCTTTTCCATTAGTTGTTTTCATACCCATTGATTTTATGCATGTACTCCCTCTTTTCTCAGGTAGTAGTAATTGAAACTCTGCTTTCCTCTATGTAATCACAGAACTGTGTACTTGTAAAAGCCTTCTAGTTTTCACTTTCACTTTGCAGGCAAATATATTTAAGAGGACATGTGTATTTTGTAGAAGACTATACATTCTATAATCAAAATTTCTTATATAAAAATACCTTATAAAACATTTTGTTAGCTAGTATTTCTAAGCAGTAATACTGACTTCAAGGCAAAATGCTTTGCCTAGACCCTCTTGTATTTAAAAGACTGTTTCCTCACTTAAGCTGAATCCCATAAATTATCATTATTTATCATCTCAGTTACCTTATGACAAAGTCAAAGATGTAATTCTTAGATGTTTTAGGAACCTTCCTGTGGATATAGTAACTATTTCTTAAAAGTACTGTTGTTACTCAGGGGTGAAAAAATATATATGCTTTATCCAGAGCACATAGCAAGGCATTTTAGCAAATGATTTATACCTCTTTGCCATCCTACTTTAGTTGTTCATATTTTTCTTTGTGTGTGTGTGTGTGTATATATATATTATATATATATATATATATATTATATATATATATATATATAATATATATATATATATATATTCAGTTCACGAACTCAGTTATCGCCACAGTTCTGGTCACAAACCCGAACTGGCAGAGAACAAATCAAATTTCCCCATTAAAGTCAACATTGAACCTAATAATTTTTTATTTGGTTCTCAACCAACTCAGTTTGTACCAGAATCATAGACGAAATCAAGTTTGTGAACCGAGGTACCACTGTCCTTATTACAGAATAAAGTTTTGCAGAACTGCTATAGAAAGTGGCAAGAATATTGGGATGTGTGCTCAAAGCAAGGGGGAGTATTTTGAAAAGAATTTACAGCAATGTGTCGTTTACTATATTACTTTTTGAACATTTTGATCACCCTAGTAAGATACACTGTCAGTCTGGGTGCCCATCAACATATGAATGGGTACAAAAATATCACACACATGCACAATGGAAGATTATTAGGCCATAAAAAAGAATGGAAATGAAGTCATTTGCAACAAAATGGAGGACATCATGTTAATAATAAGCTAAACACAGAAAGGTAAATCTCACATGTTCTTTCTCATATGTGAAAAAAAATGACAACAATAAATGAAAGTTGCAGGGGGAGACCTCCGCAAAGGCAAGGGTGGCTGAAAGCCGGAATCTCCTGGCAGAGCAAATAGGAAAAAATTTCAGGTGATGTATTAGGGTTCTCTAGAGAAGCAGAACCAGTGGAATGTCTGTGTGTCACTGTGGGCAGTGTGTTAAACGGGCTTTCACGAGCAGAGGCTGGCCCGTCGCATGATGGCTGTCTTCAAGCTAGAGAAACCAGTCCAAGAGCTAAAAGCCACGGAGCCAAAGGGACTGTGGTGCAGCACCAAACCAGGGCGGAAGGCCTGGGCACTACTTCCTGGAGAATCGCTTGTGTGAGTTCAAGTTCAAAGTCTTAAGAAACAAGTGTGACATTCGCAGGTGATAGCAACAGCAAAATCCTATCACTGAAGGTCAGTCCATCTTGAGCATGCGTGTAAGCCTGGACAGCGCTTTCTGCCTGAGTTGACTGACACCCATGCACTCTATACACACCGAGAAGCACGCATTACCAGATTTCTAGCTAGTCAAGTTAACTCTCTAACTAGTCAGGTTGACAGCCAGTCTTTACCATCACAAAGGGGTTTATTGCCTACACCATGCCTTTCTCCCCCTGGAAAAAAGAGCAGATCTTCTCAGAAAATTCCAGATCCCCTGTCAAAGCAAAGGATCTGACAGTAGATGAATAGTGCCAACGTCGGTAAGCCTCCCTAAAAGAAATGTTGGAGGAAAAGTGGAGACCGACCACTAAGAGGACACTTAAGTGGCTTCACTGCGGCTTAGCTATGTGAGCAGTGCTGCTGGTCTGGTCTGTTCTGTGGCACTTTGCCCACATTTTCAGCAGGGTCTGTTTTTCATCATTTGGGTGATCAGTAATGCATTTTCTTTCATATTCAGATGTGTTTTAGCTCAGTAACAGCAGCTGTTAAAAGACTATATTGCACATCCCAAGGATAATGGAATGCCTCATGTTTTTAATGAGAAAGATAATTATGTAGTTTTTATCATAATAGTTATTTTTTATTTCCTAGTTACTTCCCATAATTTTAGTTATCACTGCCTGCAAATTATAAATGAAGATCTTATTTTTGAGCCAAAAGCTTGCCAGTAAAATTGACAGATTTTCAATAACACTCTACATTAGGAGCCATAAAAACATCATTATTCTATTCACTTTCTAGTCTCTCTGCAGCAGTTCCACAAATAATAAATGATATGAGTGAAGGTTAACAGTAAAGCAGTGTCATCAAATAAATCCCTAGGCTAGTCTGATGGCTGTATCGTGTCCATCAGATTGATTTTTTTTCTCTGTGTTAGTACTTTTCTTCCTTCATTTCCTCATCAGCTGCACTTAGAAACTAGAGAACAAATGAGGTTATGCAGAGCAAATGACATTTACTGTCCATTTTTTAAATATTAAAGATTTTCTTTATGTTGCATGTCCCACGTATTCTGTATGTGTTCCAGTGTAAACTTTTGGTCCAGTTATGTTCTAAGCAGTTTAGAGTAGATTGTTACCTATCACAGGTGATCAATGTACATATATACATACATGTCGTTACCATCAGCAAAATAGTAGCTAATGTTTCCGCAACATTACATGCCTTACCGTGCCAAGCCCTTTTTCTCTGAAGTACTTTAGTCATCACAAAGACCCTGAGAGATGAGGACTCAGCATTCTCATTCTCAAATGAAGAAACTGAGGCTTAGAAGGGTAATGCAGTTTGTTCAAAGTCAACACAGCCTTGCTGAGAAGGCTCAGTGTGAGTCTAGATTGTCTTCCTTTGTCCAACATGCAAGACTGCGTAAACATGTGGCAGGTCTTATCAAAGCAGTGCCCACCCCTTAAGAAACATCCAAAGATAAAGCTGAAATGTGCGCTCCTTTTCTCTATCACATGCATGTGTGTGTGTGTGTCTGAATATCTATGCTTATTTATTCACAATAATGTATCACTTAACCGGTGAAAATGGATTTGTCTTTCAGATTAGTTAAAATGAAAGTTATCAGTTATGATTTGCCTGTTTTTCCTTTTAAGAAATACATTTCTACAAAAGTGTGTTCTTGTTCTACCTAATAATTACATTGCTTTGGTTGTGGGAATGGGTTAAAATGTAGCTAACAAACCAGCCTTCTAGGTTATTCTACAGTGCTGTGTCACATAGCACAGGGAAAATTGGGCACATGTGAATGTTTAGGAAATGTTAGCTATTTCTATTGTATGGACAATGGCACATGTCTGGTACCTGTGCAAGGTAACATTCTACTCTCAGTTGCTTAGACCATAACTGAATCTAATTGACGAGACATTCTAGTCGTTTCTTTGCTACCACCATCTGTTAAAGGAGTCTGTCATCCTGTATATCCAGAAAGTTGTTTATTATCAGTCTTTTCATTTTTCTGTGAAAATAAAACGAAAGCAAAAAAAAAAAAAAAGCCTGGAAACTTCGAGTATAAATGAACTTGAAGTACCTGGCCATTCACCAAAATACAGAATACCAAAGAATAATACTCTGAATACTATAAGGGAATAGCAAAAGAGGAGAGAGACCAACATGCTTGGTCTTCAGTTGAGAGGCTCTCAGGCAGACAGGTCCCAGAAACCTCCTGGATTATTTCAGGAGAGAGTTTGTAAGAGTTGTTCACAGAACTTTCCAAAGCCCAAGCCTTCTACATCATAGCAACTGTGAGAAGTTACCATTCCATTTTACAGCTGAGGAGACTGACTCCAAGCATCAGCTTCAAAGCATGAACAGTAGAAAGGAGCTTGATCTTTGCTGAGGGGATAGACACAGAGGCTTTGCCTGCCAGTTTGGCAAAATTCAGACGAATATATCCCTGCAATCTACTGCTCACATTCACAAATAGGACCGTGTTAGTTTTAATAGGATACAAAATCATCTAAAGCATCAAGCAGTCTTGCCTCATGTTAAAATGAAATGATAACAGAAATGGAATGATGATTTTCTAGAGGACAGTGCCCTTTTAAAAAAGCAATTCATCCAGGTATGGTGGTACACACTGTAATCCCAGCATTCTGGGAGGTTGAGGCAATAGGATCCCATATTCCAGCCTAATCTAGGCAAAATAGTGAGATTCTGTTTTGAAATAAATAAAAAAAGGGCTGGGGATGTAGCTCAGAGTAAAGGCCCTAGGTTTAATCCCCAGTACAAAAAAAACAGTTCATGCTTACAGCAAAAGTGTTCTAATAATCACCATTCTCCCACATGCTATTTGCAACCCAGAATCTGTGAAAATTGAATTCCTTCAAAGAATTTTGTGTACTAGCTCCACAAAAGGATTTTCTCCCAGATTCCACAGCCCCATAGGCATGACTTGTTAAAACTACCTTATTGAGATAGTTTTCAGACAACATAGAATTCATCCCTCTTAAGTGTACAATTCAGTAGCTCTGAGTATTTTCACAGAGTTATGCAGTCATCACTAGTCGTTGTCAAATCATTTTCATCCCTCCGTGAGAAGCTCAGTACCCGTTCAGTGCCCACTGCTCGTTCTCCCAAACTCCTGACCATCACTACTAACCTGTTTTGGTTCTGTTTTTCTTCCTGTTCTGCACATTTTTATAAATGAAATTATATAATATGTAGCGTTGTGTCTCTGACTTCTTTCGCTTAGCATAATGATCGCAAGGTCCATCTGTGTTGTAGCACCTCGTTCCTTTTTAGGCCTAAACCCATCTTCTGGGTGTGCCGTGTCTCTTGGTTCATAGGCATTTGGATTGCTTCTACTTGTTCGTTGTTATGAATCATAATGCTGTGAGCATCCATGGGCAACTTTCCACATGGACACACATTTCCGGTACTCTCGGATATGTACCAAAGAGTCAAATTGCTAGGTAATGTGGAACTCAATATTTAAGTTTTGAGAAATTACCGAACTGTTTTCCAAAACAACTGCATCACTTTACATTCGTTCCTATCAGCGATGTATGAAGGCTCCAGTTTCTCAGCCTCATCAACACTCTCCCTTATCTGCACTTTTTTGTATGTGAGCCGTCCTAGAAGGATGAAGTGGCATCTCCCTGCTATCCTGATTTGCCTTTCTCCAGTAACTAAGGATGTTGAGCATTTTTTCATGTGCTTATTTAGCCATTCATGTATCTCTTTTGAAGAAATGTTTATTCAAGCCATTTTTTTAATTTGTCTTTTTATCATTTAGTCTTAGGAGTTCTTAATAAAGCTTGGATAAAAGTTCCTTATCAGATATATGATTTACAAATATTATCTTCCATTCTGGTGTTTGTCTTTTTATTTCTTTATGGTACCCTTCAAAGCACAAAAGTGCTTAATTTTTATAAAGTCTGATCTGTTTTTTCTTGTGTTGCCGTCTGTTTAGTGTTATATCTTAAAAATCATTACCTAATACAGTACTACAAACACTCCTATGTTTTCTTCTAAAACTTGTAGTTCCAACTCTTAAATTTAGGTTTGTGATTCATGTTGAATTAATTTTTTGTGTGAGGTAGGGAACTACCTACATTTTCTAAATGTGGATAGCCAATTGTACTGGCACCATTTTTTTTTTTTTTAAGAAAACCATTCTTTCCTCATTGACTTGATGATCTATGTAAGAGTTGTCATCCCCCAGCCCTCTCAGTTCTCTCCCATTGATCTATATATCTATCCCTATGTTAGTTATTAGAAAATGGTAGTGTAAGGAAACACCCAGAGGCCAAGGCTGTGGGAAAGATCAGATTTTATTCCACCTACACACATGCAGGATGATATCAGCATATCAGAGTGAGATCAGCAGCTATGTGGAGGGGAGGCTAAGTGTATATATGGTTTAGGATTGGGGGTCACAGTTTCAAAGGATCCGGAAGGAATGTTTGAAGTCAAAACTGCACACAGTCAGTACAGGTAGGTAGATAGGCCTATCATCAGGAAAACTACAGATCGAGATCTAAATTTCTTCGTGGCCCTTCCTGTTGGACATAATGGTGCATAGTATTTTGGGTATCAGGAACAGTTAGGTACAAAGCTCCTGAAGTGGACACTTGCCAAGGACTTAAGGGAGGACTCACGTACCTAGGACATATGGTGCTCAAGGGGACAGTGGACAAAGATGAAGTAAGAGGGGTGAACAGGGCCCAGATCATGAGAGACAAAGAGGTTCACAGTGATGAGGGTGGTCGTGATTCCCCGTACGATGGCAGGTCTTTGAGAGGTTTTAAGTAAGGTGTGTGTGGTCCTGATGGACTTTCAGCACGTTTCCTCTAGCTGTGTCAAGAACGGCTGCAACAGGGCAGGGATGGTTGCAGGAAAGAGGTGTTACAGTGATAGAATCCTGAAATATTTGGGGGTGGACTGACAGGACACGGGGAAGAGGAAACAGAGCTGAGGATGATGCCGAGTTTCCAACTTGAACAACTGTATAATATTAATGTCACTTACAAAGCTGTGAACGATTGCAGGAGGAACTTAGCCATCACGGGAGTCATCAAAGTACTATACTCAGGAGCTATAAGTGGGTATCTCATGGAAAATCTGTACTATTGCAAGTGCCACTGTGAGCAGTTTGTGGCAAAGGAAATTTAAAGGCTTTTAGTAAAGGAGCTACAGGAGAACTGTCTTTCTAATCCCCTGATTTGGAAAAGTATTAGCAATTCTTAAGGAATGTCTACTGAAATTGGTTTGCTAGCTGCTTGGTAAACTTTTCCTTGCAATGTTTTATTCATATTTTAATAGAGTTCTCTATTATTAAGTTCAAATATTTTTAATTAAGAAAGACGTATAGCCCTCTGGGTAACGTTGCAACCATGTAGATAGCTGGTAATTAAACTTTTCCACACCTAAAACTGTATTCAAACAATTATGAATGAGTTATTTTAAACAAAATGCAAATGTTTTGTGCATCTGAAAACAAACTATAACAGGCTTTGTAGCTCCAGAAAATGTTTGCGCTGTTCAAGAATGGTTACTTTCATAAGCAAAACAAAATAAGCTACCCACAACAAATTCAGGTATTCTCTTTGGGGAAAAAAAACAGGCTTTTTATAGGAAAAAAATTATAAAATGAATCATACAACTTTGAACTTTAATCTTCACATCTCTATTTTGAATATCAAAACTGAATTATAGAAAGAAACTTTTAAAGAAATTTTAGGCCATAGGATATTCTGAGCCAATTTTTTTTTCATTTAATTGTTAAGACATTTTGGGAAGTATAAAGGAATTCATTTGCAATGAAATTTCCTAATTTATTTGTGCCAAGAATTGGAGCAGGAAATAGGTATCATTGTATTTTTTAAAAACTTAGTAAAAGTCTATGCAATTTGTGCTCTATAAACTTAAATGAAAGTGAATTTGTAAATACAGAATTTTAAAAGTATTGTTCTGTTATATAAATTCTGCATTTTCTAGGGTATATAATACTCTTTGTTCAAAGGAAAGCCATCTGTCACACTTGAAATTTGCCTCTCACGTATGCCATTTGCAACTGTTTTTCCAACAATCCTCTGTTGTTTAAGGAATTCATAAGTGTCTCTCTGACCCCTCTCTTGCTTTAGCTACATTAGTACTGCATTGTTTCAAAACATCCGTTCCAAGGTCCGTGGCCACGCGTCTTAGACAGATGCTCATCCCCTTGCCCAACTCTGCAGGCTCACTTAGGCATGACTTGGCCTCCCTTGGATGCTTCCGCCATAGCTGCCCACTCCCCTCATGCTGCCCCAGCCACCTGACACACAACCTTCCCCAGACAGCTCCTCCCCCTACAAGTCTGTCTGCATTGTCACCCTTCCAAACTGAGAAGTCCAGCAGAGTGGCCACTGCCTTTTAGCACCAACTAGAGTCAGACTGACCTGGATTCAAATCCTGGATTTGTTTTTTTTTACCTGCATGGCCCTGGACTTGTTTGCTAGCCTCCTTGAGCTCAAACAGGCTGCTCTATAAACTTGGAGGGGGGGAATACTACCTGGGATCGTTTTGAGTATTCGGCGAGATATGCATGTAGAGCGCCTTGCCCATAATGCAGCTGAATATTTTCTTCTACCTGTTGCTGAATAGTTAGTATTGTAAACCTGTATGCCTTGCATTGGAAAGCAAATGAAAGTTTTTCAAATTCATAAAATTCTAGAAATTAATTACAAATACTGCTCACTATGTAGTAACCATATGGTTATATACATCTTGCTTTCTCTAATTGAATCCAGTGCTAACACAGAGTGAATTAATGTATCCTTTCTGCCAGATAAAAAATTCGTATTTTCTCAGGGATACCCCCAAAATGTTTAGAAACAGGAAGTGGTATCTCTGGTCATTCCACAGAGACCAACCTCTGTGGACTTGCCTTGTTAAGAGAGCAGAATTATAGATGCATCTCTTAATGCTTGGTAGGTCAACTTGAATTTTGGCAGAACTAGTAGGAATTTCATAACTCATAGCTCTGGCCGTGGATGAATATTTCATTTATTAAGTTGGACATTCCTACCAAGTAATAGGTTGGAAAATAGACTGCTACTTGATATTTTGTCAAAACTGTACTCTTTGCTTATTTCTGAAAAGACAAGGTCATTATCTCGGTTTTCTTTGTCAATGTACTGTGGGAGAAATTGCTGAAACCACAGAATTTGGTGATTAAGTGGTTTGTGCTGTTAGTAAAAAGATTTGAGTTAGGCACAGAAATTTTCCAGGTGGAACTTGTTTGTGGCACTGTGTCTTTCTGAATAATTTTCAGTCCAGACTCCTTCTGTTTCTTTCACTTTCTTTGCATCTAGTGTTTAATATACTTAGAAAAAGGCAAAATGGTCCAGAATAGAGGCATTTTCATATAATTAAAAATGAATTTATAACCAAAATTTTGGTTGATGGTACAGAATTGTAAAACTCATTAGATCATTTTTATCAATTTTCTGAGTTAAAAAGAAAAAACAATTCAGTATACAAAATTCTCCAGTTACTGTGATGAAGAGATTTCAAGTTTTCCAAAAGTCTAAGAAGGTGAAAAGACTTTTCAAAAAAAAAAAGAAGAACTAAAAAGTATAAGTCAATGCAAACACTTGGACTGTTTCACTCAACACTATCAGTTCTCCAGCACTGTAATTCTGATTAGCATCGGATTCATCAGATGTTCATTATAAAAATTTGTCTTTGCTGTTTTCCTAGTTTTAAACAGAATTAAGCCATACTTGCCATCTCGCTATGTAGGGGGCTATATTAGGCTGGCAGTACTTTCTTCACACTTTGAGGTCACAAGTCTTTGAGAAACAACCTTATACGTGACTTGACTGGCTTACGGCACCTGCCAAGTACCATACTCTCTACAGGGTGCTTCATACTTTATCTCCAGTCCCCATCTCCTCTCAACCCTTTAACATAGGCTTTATTATTCCTGTTTGACAGACAAGTTAGCAGAGAGGCTTTACCCCTCCTCACATCGAGTGACAAGGCAATGTCAAACCTATGATTTGAGCCAGAAAAGCCAATGTGCCCTCCACCACAGTGACCAACCCCCTCCAATTGGAGGCCACTGGAAAAATTCGGTGGCCACTGAAATGTTTAAATTCTATTGCCATTTTAAGGTTGTTTTGTTTTGTTTTGTTTTGTTTTTGAGGCAGTGTCTCATTGTGTTGTCCAAGCTGACCTTCAACTCCCCATGTGGCCCAGGATTGACTCAAACTTGCATCATCCCTCCTGCCTCAGCCTCCTGAGTGCTAGGACCACAGGCATGCACCACCACACCCAGCAGGCTGTAAAGGGGTCTGGTGTGCATGGGTACACACAAGTTTCAGTTTCTGCATCACCGTTGTGGTATAGTCAAACTGTTTTTCATTCTAAACAGCTTTAACTCACTAAAGTTGTCATCTCACTCCAGAAACTCAGTTTGCCTCCCTCCACTGTTTTCATTTCTGTAAGCAGTCTCAGAAATTGTTTTCCTCCTGAGTCTTTAAATAATATTTTAAACTACTGTTTATTGAATGGCTCCTATTCTTGTCTGTGTCCAAGGCAGCGGAGCCTAGAGTGTAATGTGAGAACTGCTCATCTTGGTTCCTTCTAGTGCATAGTTAGTTGTGAAATTCAGAAAGCACCTGAACCTGGAGATAGTTGCTGGAAAATTAAAAATTGATTTTCACTTCACTATAATGTTAATAAAAAGAGTTCAGCTATATTTGTCAGATAATTCTTTCTGAAAATTAGCAACCTGTCAAGGTAAAATGTATGGAAATGTACTTCTATGTAGGTCACCATTAGAAAGATATTTTATGCAAATATAGCACATCAGTTTAAAGGTCTTTTAAAAACTCTTTTCATGCATACCCTCTCTGAAAAGAAAAATCACATATATGAAAGTTATCTTTCTCTCTTCACAAGGAATTTTGCTAACATTGAGTCTGACTACCTAAGAATTCTCCACCTGAGTAGATATTGAAGCATGGGTTGTATCAAGTGCATCCAGGTCACATGCTGAAAGGTTTGTGACAGATATTTAGCAGTACTGGTCTGACTATTTTTAAGAAAATGTGACTGACTGACATTGACATAAAACACCATCTCTGTGCTGACCAGCAGATTCTTTCAAATGGACTGTCCCTTGATTAATGCTATGGAAGTTGACGTAACATCCCTTAAATTTAGCAAACGTTTTCAGGTTGTGCTGTGGGGTGCTCCTTAAGTTTTAATTCACCCCTCTGCCTTGTGATTACACACGCTGAAGCTACCATCAATTGTGGGTGCACACTCGGTCACCTCCAGCTCACATTTGTGGCTTCTGTCTTACCAGTCTCTCTGTTAGTGGGCCTCCAACCCTGCAAATTGGAGCAAACTCTGTACAAATACTTGCCCAGGAATTAGAGACATGTTTTCAGGAATGCAAGTTGGGGTAGAGCTGTCCTGGAACACTAATTTACCATCAGGTATTACTTAAAATGCAACTGCGGGGATCAAACACTGTCTGCAAACAGCAGTGAAGAGGAAATTAATCCCCCAGTTAAAATGGTCATGGTCATTTAAAATTAGCTTTGAGAAATGGACTTTCTACTTTTCCTGCTAGCACACAGAGGTAAGAAAACACTTGAAAAACTTCCTAATGACAACCAAAAAGTTCTTTTTTTTTTTTTTTTTTTTAATACTGGGAATCAAATTCAGCCTCGTGCTTGCCAGGCAGGCGCTGCACTGCTGAGCTATATCCCTGGCCCCTACACAATTCTTAATAATAAATGTGAATTTAAACCATCACTGATACTGACTGCCCAGCTAAATTTAATTTTTTTTTTCACTAGAACTTCCCAGAATGAGTTGCTAGTGACTAACAAGTCTAGGAAATTCTTTCTGAACCATTGACTTTTTTGTTCTTGTTGATGGCTAAGAACACATCTCAAAAGCATGTGTTCTGGTGCATTTTCATAAAGTAAGCAAACTCAAGTAACCATAATCCAAATCAAGAAGGAGTAGTAAAATCCCCAGGGCTTCCTCCTGTCATCGTCACCTCCTGTCACTGTCCCCTCACAACTATTGCCAAGATTAGTTTTCCCACTGTAAATTCTTCTGTGCCTTGCTTCTCTTACTTAACATTTTGTACGTAAGATGCAAAGTACTACTCATTTTGTTGCTCTGTAATATTCCACTATATGAATATAACATCATTTATTTATCCATTTTATTGGACAAATGGTTAGTTTTTATTTGGTAACTACTAAGAATATATCTTTTGGTAGAACCTTGGACTTCTGAAAGATTTGGATAGGAAGCCATTTAGTCTTGCATAGTTTAATTTACAGATATTTTCACTTTTGTGGCTTTGTGTCAGTATTACTGATTTCATCTCATTTCCTTTTCCAGCATGATGGTCTCTATGCCATCAGGGTCAACCACTGTCATGAAGAGATTTTATAAGCTCCATTATAGCAATAGCATCCCCAATTTTCTTCCAATGTGGTTCTGTTTCCATCTATAAACAGGGTGAGGCTGTTGGTTTGGTCTTCTCTCATTTTTCTCCACATCATCGCCTGTAAGTTTAGTCTTGTTTTATCCACAGTTCAGTGGAACTGAGTCTTATCTGAGGCTCACAAAATTATATGGGAAGATATTTGATCAATTATACTATTCTGTCTTAAAATCTTGAGAATTGTGATTAGGCACAAAGCATCAAGTGGGAAGGTGGTTGTGTGTGTGTGTGTGTGTGTGTGTAGTTGTAAGCTTTCCTTTTAATCGTTATCAAGGGTTTGTGTGATTATTGCTGTATTTCAGCATACATTACTCTGTCTATAGTCACTTCTTTAGAGTTCTCCTTTATCCTGCTGGTTGTTAGACCTGTAAAAGCAAGAGCCATATATTAATTATCTTTGTGACTTCTCTGGCTTAGGCTCCTAATATCTGAAAAAAAACCAATGAATGACTCTGACTTAGCAAAGGACTTGCCTAGAAATCTGGGCACAGCTGAACAGTATAGCCTTCA
This sequence comes from Dolichotis patagonum, assembly GCA_004027295.1. Classification (NCBI taxonomy): domain Eukaryota; kingdom Metazoa; phylum Chordata; class Mammalia; order Rodentia; family Caviidae; genus Dolichotis; species Dolichotis patagonum. Next base: position 16,853 of record PVJX010013478.1, on the reverse strand, counting down.
GCCTATTGCCTCATTCATAGAGCAAATCTGATTGATACTGCCTTCTTTCTTACAAGGATATTTTGAAACAGAAATGAGTTATACATAACATTCTGAGCCTTTCAGAGTCAGAATTACATAAGGCACTTTGCCTCTCAGCAGTTGCATAATTTAGTTAGATGACATCTTTCACTGGAGTCCACTTTAATGTGAAGACTTTATTGCAAGCCTCCTTTAAAAAATAATAATAATAAATGATTTAGCCTTTCTAGTGATTTTGAAATGGCTTAAGAGATGGCAAATCAAAAGTGTCTTGGAGAACTAAGTTAATTACCTGTCTCTGCCACCACTTGCTCTGTTCGTGACCTCGGAGGAAGTTGCTTTCTTTGCTCTGCTTGCTTTTGGCTGCCCCCTCCAAGATGTTGTCAGAATACATTTTACTGTGGTATGAAATAAAATCATGGAAATATAAATAGAGTTCTAAGCAAAGAGCTTGCACAGTTCCTGGCATGGAATCGTGTCTCAGTAAGTATTTGTGGAATAAATTAATGACTCAGTCTATTTTATTTCCACCACTGCAGATTGCTGCAGTGGCCCAGCCAGCTACCACTGCCCTCCCGTTTGCGTTTTAGTACTGCTAGTGAAAGTCCTTCTGAAGACCACTTATTCCATTGTCAGCAAACTTAGGTGCTTTCAATGCCACCTTGGACTGCTAGGAGAATTTCTATAATAGTCACTTTTGTGATGCAGTGCTCCAGCATCCTGGTCTTATATCTTTTTCTTTTTTTGAGGGGATAGGGGGTATTGAACACATGACCTTGCACTTGCCAGGCAGGTGCTCTGGTTGTATCTCTTTAGTAGTATTAGCCACAGTACATTCAATTCCTGGTATGTCTACCTGTCGAGACCAGGAGCTCCATCAAGACAGAAGTGTGCTTTGCTTCCTTGTGCTCCCAGCTCCTGGCATGGTACCAAAAGAATGAAAGATTAGAAGGAGAGGGTTAGAGACAGTAACAGGAAAGAGTAACAATAACAGGGAGTACAGGTATCGATTGCCAGAAACAGTCCTAAAAGGGATGTTTTCACCCCAGAAAGTATGTACCAGTGTGAGCTCATTCAGACTCAGGAAGAATATTTTAAAACTATTTTCATTTTTTTTTTAATCTGGTCCATTTTAATTTTAATTTTTGTGTATGTTTTGTACTATATATATTATCTTAATATAGTTATACATGAGTTTAATTTATAAACATGTATGTAATTAGGCGGAACATGTATTATTCAGCTTTCTATTACTATAACACATACCTGAGATAATCAGCTTATAAGAAGGAAACAGTTATTTAGATTTATAATCCTGGATCTGTCAATCCAATTGTTTTTCCCGTTGCTTTTGGGCCTGAGGCAAGACAGCACATATGGAGCAACACGTAACAAAACAGTTCACCTTGAGACCAAGATGCCAAAGAGAGGAACAGGAAGAGACAAGCCCGCAGTCCTCCTTGAGGGCGTAGCCCTGTGACCTGAGACCTCCCACTAGGCCCCGCCTCTGAAAGATTCCACCACTTCCCAGCAGTGCCTAGGTGAGGGACCATGCCTTTAACACAAGCCTTTGGGAGACACTTAAAATCCAAACCACAGTATAACATTTTTGGATGAAGTTCAACTCCTAAGTTTAGATACCACCTGTATAGCTGTTTTTCAAGTCCTTTGGTAAACATCTGGTGTGATTTAGTCCACCAAGCATTCTACAGTGTATGCTGTGATCTTCATTTTACAGAAGAAACTGAGGCATAGAGAAGTTAGAAAATTCTCATAATCATATATAGCTGAGAAACGGAAGCATGCAGCCCCAGACTTAGACCTGTCATTCCTGTCACATTCCGTCTTATTTTTCTGTCTTAGCACCCAGAATTTGTTCAGATACAGAATTTTTTAAATAAGCAAGTCTGATGGATGAATTAATCATGCTAGATATGTATTAAAGAACTCTTAAGAAAAACTTTGAACTTTAAAGTGTCACTTTCATTTCTAAAGTATGCACTGGGAATGCCAAGATAAATAACATACCTTTGTGACATGAGAATGTTCAGTTTCATTTTTTTTGACAGAAAAAACTGAAGCAAAGGGCAGCAAGTCACTTGTCGCTGTTACACCCAAAGTCCAGTGGTGTGTGTTCTCATTGTCACATCTGATCACCACACTGTATTTTTAACAGGTATAATTCCTATTCCATAAAAATCTACCCTTTTTAAATAAACAGTTCTATACTCATAGGACACATTAAAAACTCCTTGTATTTCCAAGGTTCATCTAGACTGTAGAGTATATTAGTCTTTGTTATTCTTTATGACTGAAGTATATTCCATAATATGAATAAACAAAAATCTCTTCAACTAGAACACATTTGGTTGTGTTCACCTTTGGACTACTAGAAATAAGGCAGCTGTGAAGATTTGTGTACATGTTGTGTTTTCTTTTGTTTCATATTTTTTTTTGTGATAAGGTCTTGCTTTATAGTTCAGGCTGGCCTTGAACTCACAGTGATCCTCCTGCCTCAGCCTCCTGAATGCTAGGATTATAGGCATGTACCACCACACTCAGCTGTACATACATGTTTTTGTGTGCACATATACTTTTAGTTTTGGCTATATGACTAGAGGTGATAACTCTGTTTAATATTTTGAGAAACCACCAAACTGTTCTACAAAGCAGCTTCACCACTTTATATTCCAACCCAGCAAGGTATAGGGTCCCAGGGTCTCCATGTGCTTGCCAACACTTGTTATCATCTGTTTCTGTTATACTCAGCCTAGTGCCAATGAAGCCTTTCTCATTGCAGTTTTGAGTTGCATTTCTCTAATAACAAAGATTTTGAGCATCTTTTCATGTTTTTATTGTCCCCTCAACTACTTTTGAACTTAATCTTTCTTTTGCTATTCTTTTATGTGGAATATAAATTTTGTCCTTCTTGTGATATTCCTTTTTCCCCAGAAATGCTCTCCAAGCATATTAAATACTCATAAATCCTCCCATAGATTGCTGGTGTGTCCTGACGCCAATCTGCCTTGAGCATAAGAATGTAACTGAATTTCCACTGGCAATTTCCCAGAAAAATCTCTGCATCACATTATTAGATAATAAGCTTTTAAAAGCCTCAAATTATGATGAGCTGATGCCTTGTTTAAAAAGCATTAAATGACAGAGGAATTAAAAGTTGTTTTCAAAATTATATTTTCTTAACTTTATATCCCTGTAAGACAACACAATAATAAAAAGAAGAGAAGACAGTAGGGACCTTCAAGACAGTAAGTATAGAGATTCAAATATCTAAAAATTCTCACGTGTCTTGGAAAACATTTAAGTTATATGCAAGTTCTAGATTTAAATTCTGCTCATATATATAATGTTGGTAGTTAAGCAATGTTGGAACTAATACTTTCTTTCAAACCTAGTTTAGACCTGTAAGAAAGGAAATAAAAAGTTTTGAATTTTTGTATGCCAAATTCTGTATATTGAAATAATAGTTCCATTGATTGTATCTATAGTATAGTCCACATCTGTGTAAATGTGGATTATAGCTGCAAGGTCTTTCTGACTTTTAGGCCTATATCTTAGTTACTTTCTTGTCCCTAAGACAGTAGCCAATACCTGCAAGTCCAAGGAGGAAAGGTTTGTTTTAGCTCAAAGTTTGTAGAGGTTTCAGTCCGTAATTGCCTGGCTCCAAGGCAGGACAACATGGTAGAAGGGCATGGTAAAGAATAATCTGCTCATGGCATGGCAGCAGGAAACAGAGATCAAGAGTGGAGGGAGGGATATAGACCCTTCTAGGCCACACCCCAGCAACTCACATCCTCCAACCAGCCTTCACTTCCTGTCATCACATCAGGCTGTAAACTCGTCAGTTGGCCAATCCACTGAGAAGTATCAGATCCTCAAGCCCCAGTTTTGAGTGCATGAGGCTTTAGGGGGACATATAAACCATAACCCTTGCATGCTGCCATCTTGCATTTAAATTTTATTCGATGACTTTTTAACAGTAATAATCATTTTCAGTCTTAGTGATTTGAATACATTTGGTGGTATTGCTCAACAATGCTAAAATTCATTGATTCCATTATAAACCTGACTTCCTTACAGTAAATTGGTTTTCTTTTTTAAAAATTGCACTCAACATTGATAATACCAATAATCCCAGTACTCTGGGAGGCAGAGGCAAGCAGAAGGCAAGTTCAAGCCCAGCCTGAGCAATTATAATGAGACTTCTGCCTCAAAATAAACAATTTAAAATGGCTGGAGATGTTATAGAGATCTTGAATTTGATCCACAGTTACCTACTCCCAATAAAAAACTGCTTCCAATTTTTATTAATTCAACCCACAAATACTGGTTGAGTACCTACTAGTCACCAGTGGGATTAAGGCAGTCATGGTGCTGACCAAATTCATAAACTTTTGTGAAGTCTATGAACAGTTACATAACTGCAAAACTTTTCTTAAATTGTGATGAATGCTAGAATTGAAACTTTTTGAGTTGTATGAGAGCATATGATAGAGGAGCTGACCCAGTCTGTAGCTGTCAGAAATGACTTCTTTGAGGAAGAGACACAACATATGGTACTGATAGGATGCCAACCAGCTAACCAGGCAGGAAGCAAAGGGAACGAGCATGTACACTGGCTCGAGCTGGGGCTTCTGAGGACCTCAGAAAAGGCCACGTAACAGACCTGTCAGGGGCAGAAACACAAGATTACGCAGATGGAGTAGGCATCTCTCAAGGTGTGGGAAAAATTCAGGCCTCTGTCAGCAGGGAACCGTCGCCGCCGGGGTTAAAGCTGTGCAATGACATTTGTTAGTAGCCCATAAAATTAAGGTCAAGTGACCCTTTGTCCTATTATTTTCTGCTCTCTCGGTCAGGAGTACAACTGGAGAAACTATCAGCCCAGCGAAATGAGTGAGTCTGAGTTGCAGATGTTAGCAAGCCTACGGCGGCAACAAAATGAGGAGCTGGAGGACCCTGGGGCCCCCAATGGCCTCAGTGCATCCCAGGTGGACAACTGCAACGTCAGCATAAGCAGTAGCAGCGACGACACGACCACCTGGAACTCCTGCCTGCCACCCGTGAGTTCTTTGCATTCGTTTCCTCCCCTTCACGTCCAAGCAGCATTTTGACGTGAGTCAAAATGGGAACACTCCCCACGAGAGATAGTCACTCCTTATTCCAAAACAGCGCTTCTGAGTTGGAAATTAGGAGATGCCATTGTCTTTTCTTAAATTGCCTTATTTATTCTTACAAGCTGTGTGTATGATAATCTATTATCTTGGTCCACTTTATGCTATTATAACAGGATATGGGAGACTCGGTAGTTTATAAACAACATAAAGAACAGAGATTTATTTCTTACAGTTCTAGAAGCTGGGAAGGTTAAGCCCAAGAAGCTTGCATTTTGCAAGGCCCTTCTTTCTGCCTCCTCCATGACAGAACATGGAAGCCAAGAAAGCGAAAGAGAGAGGGAGACAACAAGAGCTTGTGGAGGAGGCCGAATTAGCGTTTCATAAAGTACACCTTCCCACGCTACTGATCCACTCCCACAGAAATGGGGTGAGCCCTGTCAGGAAGGCGGACGCCTCGTGATCTATACCTCTTCAAGTTCCCACTTCTCAGCACTGTTGCTTTGACAGTTAAGTGTATAACACAGGGACCTCAGGGACAGAGGGCTGGCAGTGATGTAAAGGACTATACACTGAGAGAAAAAAGTAATTTTACTGAAACCTGAGTACTCCATAGAATAGCCTTCTCCTAGCACAAAGTCTGCCGCATAAAAGAGACTCACTGTCTGATAAATAAGTATTTTTTAAATGTGTGCTCAAAAAGGAGAAGTCTGCAGATGGGCTAAGCAGTGCTCACACGAGAGGACAGGAAAGAACCTTCTGTAGGTGCCCCGAGGTGTTGCTGAGCCCACCTCGTGAGTGTGAGTTCTCGGGCTCTGTGGATGTGTCACAGGCACTTGCAGCGTGGCCATCTCTTCGTGGTGGCCCAGTGGACTGGAGGGAACAGGTCTCAGCCTTCCTGTTTTTCAGGCGGTGGCCCCAGAGCAGGACCCGGGGTTGTAGCTCAGTCCGTCCTCTACAGTGCTGTCCTCTAGGATCTTACACTGGCTTACATAAAGAAAAGAAAGCGTAAATATCAGTAGGACTCTCCAGTGCAGCACAAGAAACATCTTAGCGCAGAATAATAAACTAACTATTGCTATAGTAATTAGAGCTACCATTTTCTTTTTATATTTTTACTATTGGTATCACTTACGTGTACATAATGATAACATTCATCATAGGGAATTTGCATGTGATATTTTGAGATCCCTCCTTTTTCCACATTTCACTCCCCTCCCTTTGCTCCCTGGCCCCTCTTATTTACAAAGTTTTGTTTCCACTTTATCTTGCTTTTCTCATTATTTTCTGTTCCCTCCCTTTCCCCCTCCTCCCTCTCTAGTTCTCCTTTTGTTTTGTACAATTTCTTCCTGTTTTACAGTATCTATTATACATTTTAGTTCTTATTTACATTTTCTCACTTCAGAGAGACAATGCAATATTTACACATTTGTCCATTTATTTCACTTAAGAGTATGGTCTCAAGGTCCATTCATTTAGCTATAAATGTCTCCATCTTATCCTTCTTTATGGCTGAGTAGCACTCTATTGATTTTAAAAAGCACATCTTTTTATCCATTCATCAGTTGATGGACATTTGGGTTGTTTCCAAAATTTAGCTATTACAAAATCTGCCACTGTAAATATGGGTACACGTATATTGCTGTGATAGGATGCTTCTGATTCTTTGGGAAAGATTCAAGAAGGGGAAGAGCTGGGTCAAATGAGACCTCTGGGTCTTAATTTTTTGAGGAACCTCCACACTGATTTCCACAGTGGTTACACAAGTCTACACTCTCACCAATAGTGGATAAGTGTTTCTTTTTCCCTACATTCCTCCCCACCAGAATTTGTTATTGGTTGATTTCTTGATAATAGCCATTCTTTTTGAAGTGAGATAGAATCTCAAGAGCTACCAAGCATCTAGAGCCATTTTTTTATTTTAAACAGAATAAAATAAAACAAAACAAAATGAAACAATGAAGCCAATCAAAACAAAACAATGAGAGCAATACAGGACTTTAAAACGAGATAATAGGAAATCAACAATGGCTGCCATAAGCCTCATGTTATCTTCAAAATAGCTGTCCATACTGTAAGATGTAGTAAAATCAAACAGAACAGAGCTAGTTTAAAATCTTCTAAGCCAAAGAATGCTCACATCAACATCACATTGTTTCATTAGTGTGAGAAGCTGAAAGGAAAAGCATAATGTATACGTGAATGTATATGTATATAAAATAGTTAAGATAGTCATACTACTGATTTCTCTGAGTTCGCTGAGGAGAAAGATTTGTACTGATAGTGTTCGGACAATTGAAGGTGGATGTCTTGTGCTCTGGGTGAATGATTTGGCGATGACGGTGCGCAATGTATGTACCATTGTTACCCCTGCTTGATATAGTTTAATAGTTTGTTTCTTCTTCTTCTTCTTTTTTCTTTCTTTTTATCTATGAATAAAATGAATTTTTTAAAAGAATGCTTACATATAAAGCCACATTGCATCGCATTAAATATTAGAATATACTTTCACTCAACAGTAAATATAGCTTTATGTTCTATAACTTTCAAAGGAAAATATAAAATCATATGACTTGGATTCACATTTATATGTAACTACGTAAAGACTGAGTTGAAGTATAGTTGACAGTGTGTGTTATTTCTTAAGTATTTAATAATTATTAATTTTGTGATTACTTTTTGTATCTTTAAGCCAGTTTTATTCAGATCTCCAACTGTTTGTAGCTCTTGGGAGTCTCAGACGCCCTGGTGCCTGTTGCTAGTCTGTGTCCCTTAGATTCTCCTTACGGCTGCCCTGGGTGGTGGCGCAGTCAGAGCTGCCATTCCAGAGAGGAATGCTGAGGCTCTGGAGAAGGGAGTCCCACCTGACCTGGCCGGACTCCTGGCCGGAGCGCCTGACCCCTGTGATGTGACAGCTGCCTGCTATTACTGTAACACAGGTTTCAGATGTGTGCTGCAGATGGCCAGTGCAAGACGACATTTCTGTGCTCTGGAGAGAACTTGCAAGACTGTAATGGAAAAGGAATTCTATTGGCTTTAAGGAGATATGAAAGGGAAAGACACACCATCCTTATTTAGTGCTTGGTGCTCTGCCTAGTCCATCCTCCAAGATTCTCATGCCTCAGCTGCCCTTTCACTAAACACAGCTGTCAGGCACACAGAACACCTGGACGGGTAACTGCATTCTCCTTACCCTGGCTTCAGAGTATCCTTGTAGCCAGAGCCAAGATCATGGGTCAGTTGCAGATTTTCATTCCTGCAGTTTGCCGTGGAACTGAAGCTCTGCTTACTTATACAGTATTCCTCAGCAGTCATTTAAACCCCAAGAAAGAGAACAGTAGCCTCGTGACAGAGCTCATTCTGCCATGAGCACTTCAGAGACCAGCGTGACTAAGGGCTCGCTGAGGGCTGATTATTTATGGACCGAGAAGTCTGAACTCTTGGTTGCCCTGGATACCGTGTTCTCATCACTGTCCTGTTCTGGCAAGGACAAAAGTCTCCTGCATGACAACTACTCTGTTCTAAAAGTATACAGCCAAAAATAACACCATTTGTAATGAACTTAATAACCCCTCTATTTGAAAACAGTCGCTTTTTGAGACAGAAAATATTGAAAATCCTACCTCTGGTATTTATAAGATATGTTTATTTTTGCATCGAGTTCAGCCCATTCCAATATTGAAACTATCAACAAATGGGAAATTGCATTCCCTAATCAACTCTACATGCTGCCGCTCATATAGAGTTTAAATGGAGCAATTTGCAAGCATTGTTGCTGTCTGAGAGCTCAAGCCTTTCCCTCTAGAAATTGTATAGGGACAGTGAAAAAGCAGAAATAAAAGAGCTCACAGCTTTATCAAAAGGGTATCCCGTTCCCCTTCTCAGGGAGTGGCACACCACTCACACCGGTTTGAGCAACATCACCACTTCTCCCACTCTTTCATCACCCAAATCCTTTGGCCTCCAAGCCTGAGACCCCACTCTTTACCACTTAGTCCCACTACCTAATGCCACAGCCTTGCCATGTTATTTTTCATACGAATTCCTTCAATAGTCCTCGGCGTCTCTGCCTGCAGTCTAAGCACCATGGCCTGGTGGTTAGGAGTATCTGTTCTCGGTTCAAACCCAAGCCTTGTGAAGCACTTGGCACGCTGTCTGAAACATAATGAGCACTTCATAAACCAAGCCTCCTCACCATCTTTATTTATACCAGTGATCTTTCCAAAGCCTAGCTCAGATCTCTTCAGGGAATCCCTTCATAAAGCCCTTCAGGGGCTCCTCATTGCCTCTCCAGTTTTTTCACAAAGGCATCCCCATGATCTGAGACCTCCTCCCAGCTCAGCTTCATCTCTCATTGCTCCCTGTCTTAAGTGATACACTATTCTATGGACTAGACTAAGTGCTGGGAACACAGAAATGCAGTTGTCTTGAGATACTGACAGTTGCAGAGGGAGGAGAGAGGTAAAAGGTCCCCGAATGCAGGGTGGTGAGTGATAATCAGGCGTTACAGGAACACGTGAGAGGGAGCGCTTCATTCCATCAAAGCGTTTCAGGGGCGCTGCCACAAAAAGGGCAGTACTAGGCCAAAACTCAAGGAGGACTGCAAGCTCACCATGTAGACAAGAGGGAGGGAGGGATTTTAGGTTTGAAAAGGAGCAGAATTAAATCTGTGGAGGCTGGCACAGTCTCCTTTAGTAAAATGGCCTCCTCTAAGTGCCTTTGTTTCTGCATCAGCTTTCATAAGGCCTCCCTGGGCTCTTGTCCTAAAGATGGTAAAGTATGAAACCCATGGCCACCACAGTGGGGAACAAACCAAGTACAGTGGTACGTCACTTTATGAACGGAATTTGTTTCACAATTCGGGGAGGAGATGGCTGTAGTTGTATTTGTCACCCAATGCAGAGTTTACAAAAAAAAAACAAAAATTTACCCAACGTTTTTGTTTATGAAGTCAGTTGTTTGCAAACAGAAGTGGTTGTGAAAAGAGGTATTACTGTACGGTTTGTTAGAAATCACAAAGAACAGCTCTCGCTGACCAAGAGGGACTTCAAAGAAGGATGCCAAGGAGGAGCTCAGGTCCAGGGATTTAAATGCATTTCAGTTCACATGCAAAAATGAGACGATGACACAGTGAGGTCGCAGCCTTTAGCTAAGATTCTGACATCAGGGGGAGCAGACTGCTCTTGCACTCCACCTTCCCAGACCCTTGCCCTTTGAGACAATGTGGTTGCTGTTTCTTAGCGAGGCCCCTGGCATCAGGAGTCGGGCTGCCCCTGCCCGCTAGCTTCCTGGGGAAGACTTCATGAGCCTCTTTCTCCTTGTGCCCTGTTTTCCCAGGGCTTATCTCTTCAGTTTCCTGGGGTCCCTGCCCTGTCTGTTGTTTCTCTGTCTCCTGGACTCAACTTGAAATGCAAAGCCCATCTCACCCCTGTCCGACACAGGCAGGAGAACTGCTTTCTACTCCAGCAGATTTTCTTTGCTTGTTGACTGACTTCCTTATTTAAGAATATATGCTTTAGAAAGGCTTTAGGTTCACACAAAACTGAGAAGAAAGTGCAGAGATTTCCAGGTACCTCCCCCTTCCCACTCATGCACAGCCTCCCCCATTGCCAGCAGGCTCAGAGCAGCTCTCCCCGCAGTAAGGTGCCACTTCACCCAGGCCTGGTGTGAGCTCCTTGAGGACTGAGCAGCCTCCGGCTCTTACACCTTCAGCCTGGTGTGGGGCATGACTGCTGCTGGTCAGTTTTTGGTTGAATGGATCAATTAATAACACCAAAATGTTCTTTGTTTTTTACTCTAATTTTCCTCCAGAATCCAGTATAAACATCAGATTTGTTTTGCTAAAATAATTCTCAAGTGACACAAGTGGTATTTTATATTCAGTATTTGATAAGTGGCTGTTAAGTAGACATCCTCAGGAAAGTCTTCCTCCGCCCAGGGGCTTATCCCCAAAGTAAGAAAGAGCGATGTATGCAGGTCGCACTCAGCATAGTATCTTTATGCAACAACTTCCCGCACATTGCAGTCTGAAACCAGAAAGCCAATGCACAGCAAAACGAGGAGGCTTTAGCGGGGTTCGCTGTGTTTGCTGCATGTTTTGATTCCTTGGCTTTCCTTAGTCTGTCCACAGTTTACAGTAACGAGTACTGTTTAAAAAGTATTTAGATATAATAATAGTCATTTAAAAGTTTAATTAAATGTAACCATATTTCTCATAGCAAATTGGCTTTGGTAGGCATCTCTTACTAAATAAATTGTCTACTGAGAACTCCATTGGCCTTTGACAGACAAACTTTTCAGTGTTTCTAACTTAGAACCAAATTCAATAAAAACAATACTTTACAACTTCTGTGTAAACCAGACTACAACTAATCAATTTGGGGGGGCTTTCTCTTTGGAATAACCCTCATGATATTTTTCAAAAACTGAGCTCTAGGCAGCCCTGGGAGTGAAGATAGGAGTTATTTACAATGAATTTTTAAGTGAGCTTTATCTTAGCGAGGGATTTTTATTGGCAGTAGCACAAAGCCATAGTGTGTGTGTGTGTGTACGCGCGTGCTTTTTGAGAAAAAAGAATGGCTGGTGATAACCATGGATTCACAGGATAAATAAAGCATATAAACTTCACCTGAGCCCATTTCCCAGCTCTGCTACTTACTGGTATTGCCTTTAAAGGAGAATAACAAGAACCAAGAACAAGTCCGGTGTTGCCGTTGTGTAAACTGAGTAAGTGAGGGGAATGCACGCTTGTGCTTACGGCCTAGTGGAGTCAGTTCACGCTCACTGTAAACGGCGGTCCCTCGAGGGTGTAATCCTCAGAGGGTCAGCAGAGTGCTGGGAACACAGGATCTTTTCCTTTCTTATGGCTACCCAGGGCTGTAGGGATGGGAACAATACTCCCGTGCTTGTTTTGATGTAAGCGTAAACAAGGATATCCAGACTGACCCCGGCAAAGCTCTTTCATAATTTCATTATCTCTGTGGTCCTCCAAGAACCTACATTCAAGAAAAGCACACATATAAGGCATGTGCTGTTCTCTGGGCAGAGCCCCAAAGCCATCATGCCTTCGAGTTACGCAGTTCCCCACGCCATAACCTAACATCTAGAACACAAGTCTTCTTCGTGTGCCAGGAAAATGAAGGGGGAAAAATTTAAAGCTCACTGCAAACATCCATCAACATGGCATGTTGAACAGCATAATATTTAGAGAAAAACGAGGCAAACCTGGCTTAATAAAATTGCAAGCATATGGTGCGTTTCCTAGACAAGTTATTTATAGCCTTGATTAACCTTGTAACATTACTGCCACTTTCACTGGTTTTACATGAAGACATAAAAATATTGTCTTTACCTTTTAACATAGCAGGATTATCTTATCACATGTTCTCTTATTTAGTCTTCGCTTCTCTCTCACTCCAAAATTGTAGCAGCATTATCGTAGAAAAGCAAAACTGCTTGTGCTTGGTGGCCCTTAGTTTTGAGCTCTGTCTTGGCCCTAATGCATAGCAACAGTGCCACCAAAAGGACGAATTCCCACTTTCCTGGATCTGTTTCATTTCTCTGCTCAAGAGCCTGCATTTTGCATGATTCCTGCCCAGTGTATTCAAAATATATAATTTAATGACTTTTTTGGTGCTTTATAGTTAATAGATCTTTATTCTGCTCTTCAGTTTCTTTAACTTCTCAGCTCTTTTTAGGTGTTACGAGCTTTCTTTTAATGCTGTAAACTAAAAGGGAAGTAGTTGATTGTGCTAAGCTATAGATAAATCCCATGAGCAGATACACACCTACAGAAATGATATGCAAAAGCTGAGATCAGGGTCAGTGTAATATCTGTATTGTCAAGGTGGATGTATTGAAATGTGCGAGTCTCTGTTTGCAAATTTGAAGGTTGCCCCATGAAATAAACTTTCCTTATTCTTAGAGTACTGTCAGTTGTATCTTAAGCTTGTCTCAAATTTAGCAGTGTGGCAAAACCTCCATTCTCTGATTTTAAATATGTAGTCATATGTCATGAGAATGAATTTAATTTATGGTAAAGAGGCAGTCTTACATATTTCAAGTAAATATGTTTCAGAATCACTTTTTTTCCTGCCATAAACAGAAAGGATTTTTCCACATGTATTATTTAGAATTTTTGTGCTTAACATTCTACATGAGCTTGCAGGCTGGATTAAGCACTACAGAGTGGTGGTTGGAGGGTGATCTACGGGACCTGATTGGGTTCCCATTCTGGCTCCTCGGGCCCCTAGCAGGCATGACCTTGGATTAGTGCCATTGTCTGAATGTCCTCTTCTGTCATATAGAATTGTTAATTCTGTCTGTTTAACAGAATTGCATGAGGATGAAGTGATATCATATTTATCAAGAATTAGCATTGAGGGGGAAGTCCAAAGATGGTGGACCAGTAGGTAGCAGGAGAGGGACCCTCTCTGAGAGAGACAGCTCAAATGCCAGAATAGAACACCCTGGAGAGACCCAAACAGAGAGAGATGGACTCTCACAACCCAGGAAGAAATTAAAGTGCAAAAAAATGCTTGAATATGAGGTCCTGGGGCTACCATTAGAGAAGCTAAGAACAGGGAGCATGGCGCTCTCCTCGAGCCGCCTGAATTTCTGCTGGAGACCTGACTAACTGATCCGCGCCGAAGCGACTGGCTTGAGCTGTCAGAGCATGGAGCTGAACAGCCCTGCGTGAGGCTCACCCGGACCCCGCCCTGCACACGACCCACCCAGAGGCACTGTGAATTTGCACTGCAGCCGCACTGAGGTCAGAGGTCAGGGAGCCCAGCAGTTCTCAGGGACCAGCATCAACACACGGTGAGTGATGGGAATAAGACCCTCCCATGGGAAAGGGGCAACTGACTAGACAACATTTGGATTTGGGCAGGAGAGCCCTAACTCCATAAGGAAGTGGCTTCAGTTGGTTGCTCCCCTCTCTGAGCAGATTGGTGGAATCTGCTTGGACTGGGCCGTGCCCCTGGCTGGGACCCAGTGAGTTGCTACAAATTAATTCCCGGAGATCTGTGCACACTGATGCAGTGAAGGCCTGCAAAGGTTGACTGGCCCGGAGGGGAGGAGCCAGCGCACACTGCCCGTGCTTGAACTTTAATCTCTGATAGCAGACTGAAGAGGGCAAAAGCTCCTAGCCTGCATGCTTTAGAGGAGCCTTAACCAATAAGAAAAGGGTCTGGGAATTACACTGTACACTTGTATGGAAGGAACCAAAAACATGACGAAAGGGAGAAATAAGAAAAAACCCCCAGCCCCCAACCCTGAGAACATTGATCCAGGAGAGGTAAATACAAAAGAGATTGAGGGCAGCAAATATGCAACATCAAACACAGCGTTAGCGGACATGAAGAGATATCTTCAGGACCTCGTAAGCAGGACCAAAACTGAAATATTAATTCAAATTAAACAAGAGATAAGTAGATTAATAAAAGAAAGGCTGGGCATCTCTCAAGAAGACACAGACAGAAGAATGGAGGAACACAAAAGGAGAGAAACGTTCAATGAAGACTATAAAGCAAACCTAGAATTCATGAAGCAGATTCAAAGAGATTACCAGGAAACTAAAGACTCCATAGAAAGTCAGCAAAACTCCTTGAAAGAAACCAAAGATAGACTATCAAAAATTGAACACAGGCTTGCAATGTGTGATCATGAAAGGGAAGATCTCTTAAAAATAACAAGGGAGCAGGCAGTAACAATACAAAGGCTAGAAGACAACAAGAGGATCTATAACTTAATAATAAAGCATGTGAATGAAGAAGCAGGAGTCAAAACAGAACTGCAAAGGCTATTCACAGAAATTATTAAGGAAAACTTCCCAAACATAGACAAAGGAAATGATATGCAGACGTATGAAGCATACAGAACTCCAGCCACCTACAACCAAAACAGAGCTACACCCAGACACATAATAATCAGGATCCCAGAAATTCAATATAAGAACAGAATATTAAAAGCCTTCAGAGAAAACAAACAGATCACTTATAAAGGAAAACCCATCAAAATCATGGCAGACTTCTTGACACAGACAGTCAGGTCAAAAAGAGCTTGGAGTGAAGTAATTCAAGCCCTGACGGAGAACAACCTCCAGCCCAGATTGATATATCCTGCAAAACTCTCTCTAGAAATTAATGGAGAAACAAATTGCTTCCATGACAAAGAGGAACTTGGAGAATTTGTGACCACCAATCCAACCCTACAAAAAATACTGAAAGACATTTTAGAGAGAGAGAACAAGAATACGAGCATTTCAGGAACAGTGGCAGAGAGGCCTCAGTGAACGGGGCAGATAGTGGAGTGGAACAGAAAAATAGACAACCAATGGCAGCAAAACAGAATAGCAGAAATAAGGCAGAGATGATGGGCTGTAATCTCTAGTATAGATGGCCTTGAAATATTAACAGAGAGAAACACAGGCAGAGTAGATCAGGAGATAGGGTCCATTGAGATGCTCTATATAGGGAGGCAGTGGGACCCAAAACAAGCAGTGTACCCCATGGGAGTGAAAGGGGAGGAATTGTCTAAAAAAGGGAGGCAGAGGATATTGTTAATTGAGTAACAAGATTTAAAATTTACATTATTCTTATCACTCTGCTGGGATGGATTATGTGCTGTTCCAGTTTGTCTACTTAGGCTAGACTTGAGGACATGGTCAGCTATCCCAAAAATAAGAGGACATATTATGGTAATCATCCCTGATTTTCCTATCAACTTAATCTGAAGCCCTTTATAACGTATACTGTCTTATTATGACTGATCTTATTTGAATCTGGTTTGTTAGATTGCTACTTTGTATTGACTGATTTTATTTAATTCTGTTATGATTGATAGCATCAAGTCTAAGAGTATAGGCAACTACACTGAAGATGACAAGATTCACTAAGATACCTACTCTGGTTTGATTATTACTTGCTTTTGAAGTCTTATAATGTCTCCAATGCTTTGTTTTTATTAATGTTGTTATATACTGCTGAGACATCATGGTAACCATTGTAGATCATCTTGTATTGCGGTTTTATGTGACTTTTTTTTGCTTCATGCTTTTCTAGGAATTGTTTTGTTTTATCTTGCTTTGTTTTGTTTTTCCCTCTAATACATAAATGATAGATATACAT
Organism: Dolichotis patagonum; assembly: GCA_004027295.1. NCBI lineage: Eukaryota > Metazoa > Chordata > Mammalia > Rodentia > Caviidae > Dolichotis > Dolichotis patagonum. The sequence continues at coordinate 574 of PVJX010013478.1, read as the reverse complement.
GTAGAGACTCAAGCATATGTAGAGCTTATAAACAGTTTACGAGAACCAACTATATAACACATGTTGAAATGAACAACTACTTTGAAGAAAAAGAGACACTACAGTACCCAGTGCTGATCCCATAATGTCATGATGTGAAATCCAGCAAAACTATCACTTTTTGTTCAAAGTGATTTTAGCTTGCTTTGTCTTGTTTAAGTTCAACACACATGAAGGTATGGACAGCTGTTTTGAGGAGAATGAGAGACACTATGACAGCCATTCTTGGCTTCCCTAATGTCTGGTCTTGAAGACCTGAAATGCCCTGCTCAGATCAATTCCATACTAGGTTGTTTCATGTGAATTCCCTGTATGTAACAATATGGACAACTATTTGGAAGAAAATAAGAGTCAATATGATAGAGAGTGAATATCTCCGATTGTCTAGTTTTGAAATTTATGTCTCTTACATTGCTTTCTTGTGATCCGCTTTGTTCTGTTTGTTGTGTTTAATTTTACCCTTTTGATATAATTGAATGTATATTTGAGTGGATAAGATGGATGACCATATTGCTGTTTTTATCAGATCGTGGAG
>PVJX010013477.1:0-47403 GCA_004027295.1 Dolichotis patagonum | reverse complement strand
TGACCATTCCATTTCCAAAGTTCTGAAATGGCCAACAGACCACAGAAAGAATTCTCTTTAGGCTCCTGTTTGAAACCAGCAGCTACAGCGATCTTCTGTCCTTGTTGGGTGCTTTTACTATCTGCATGATGCAATTCTACATAATCTCCATGGAATATGCTCTGTGATGAGTTTCAACTTTGTATATACAGGGATCTGATAACTGTCGGTCTTTCCAGTGTTTGTTGGAGACTAACGCACTTTCTGGGAGATTATAAACAGACTTAATAGAATAATAAGATTGTAGACCTAGAAGATTCTTGGAGATAGGATGCTAGCCTTCATCTTATACAAGGGAAAGTATTGCCTAAGCAGTCAGATGTTCTTTGTCTTACCTTGGAACCATGGTCACTTGTGTGCAGTTTAGCTTCCAGAAGTAAGATTCTAAAGGTCTACAAAGAGCAGTCCTTTTCCTGTCACTAAGAGACTTACAGTGTGAACAAAAGGTAGAGCCTGTTATTTGAAGCTTCTGAGATTTAGGAGCCGAGATTCAGCATGTTATTTGCCAATCGAATCTAAAAGAGATGAGAGAGTCAGACAAAAGGGAAATTCTGTTAGTTCTGAGAAGTATGGTTTGTGCGTTAGGGGTGATGTCAGATTCCAGCTTCCCTATGTACTTATAATATACTATGCTACAGTGTATAATTATATACATTATATACATATGTATTTATATTACAATGACTATAAAACATGTATAATATTCTCATGCTGAATTTACTAAAGGTTTTGTAAAATCACTGAAAAGTCTCAAGCCAAATGACTAACAACCGAAGGAACAGAAGGGAAAAAGGCAGAAAGCACAAATCTAGATGCCAAATGTAGAGAAGATGGCATCAGTGCAAGTCCCCCACATCCTTACTCATATTTTACCCTTCCCATTTCCACAACTCTGATCTCCTCCACATCCTGGTAGCCTATTCATTGCATCTCTGGTAGCATCTGGTCATCCTGAGACGGCCGCTCTACTTGTCGGGATGAGTGTGCATGACAGCATACACATGACTGTGTGTGTGCTCACACACATACCCAAATACGCAGGAACACTTGCTAGACACAGAAAATAATACTACATACTTTCCCCCATGCAGACACTGCCTTCTGTGTAAGTGATCCTACTCTCACCTAGATCTAACATTCAATGGTGGACTCCTGTTAGACTTAGGGTCCTGGTTACAGCTGCTAAGAGAGGCCCAGACCAGGATATCATCTCACATCATGGGTCAATGTCATAGAAAACATTGAAAGATGATGCTAAAATCCTTCCTTTGTGCGTAACTTCAATCAATGCTGTCCTCCAAAAAACATATCCAATTTACAATGCAAGTGGAGTAGCACTGGAAATTTCTAAACTGCGTATCTTAAATATGAGTATCAAAGAACTAACTGGTCAAAGGATTCCAGAGACCAAAGTTGAAAGCCACCTCCTAATGGGTCTAATTCTATATATTTTATTCCCATTATTATTTCTTTTATGTAGAGTTCACCTGCTCACGAGACTCCCAGAGGGTTCGTGTTGACAGATGCACTGGTCTCATTGCTTCCTTTTATGTATTAACCAGCAAGGTCAAGTGCATCCGGGTACTGCACCCACAAAGGTTTAGGAGAAATTCTAGTACCAGGATAGCTTCTGACTGCTTTGTGCAGAAGAAGGCCAACCTTGAAGCTGAATCTTGACCAAGATGAATCTGCTCATTCCTTTCTATCCTTTTAACCAGCACAGCCATCAAGATCCTTTCATTATGTGTCTGTTTATTTTGTGTTTCACTGACTGCCCTTTCCAGAACTTGTAGAGGCTATTTTGGTAGCTTCATGTACACATAAAATATTTTGTTTAGGCTCTGCCTTGAGTTCAGGATGTCTGGGCTCCGTTAAAGTTGATTGAATTTGAAGGAAAGTCATACAGGAAGTCAGACAAACATAAAAAGATGGTTATAGAAACTGGCTCAAATCTACCACTCTTTCCATGCATGCCTCTCTCTGTCCTTTTCTGTCCCTCTGTAGTTAAAACCCTGTATCAGCCCCTAGCTTTATTCTGGAAGCAGAATTAGAAAGAATTCTATGAGTGTTGGAAATAAAGCTCAAACTCTAGAAAATTGTCACGATATCAGAGTTTCATCCATTATTGCAGCCTTAAATCAGAGAGCCCTTGGGAAAGATCTGTCTACCACAAATTATAATATAGCTATAAAATCTTTTCTGTAATAAGTAATTTTCCACAAACATAATGTTTCTTATTCTTTTGGGGCATAGCTGAAACATAACTTAGATTGCATGTTCAATTCAAATTACATAAGCACTTTGAATTTTTCATCTCGCATATCTTGACATTTCATTAGCAAAGGGAACAGAACGTATTCCCATGAGTGATTTTTTAGTTTGCCCTCTAAAGATCAAAGGTTGATTTATGAATTATTAATGTGTCTATGAAAAGATCTTAGAGAAGGAGCCAACCATTCTTTGCTTTTCCAGGAAAAAAGACAAACTGCACACAATGGAGCTGAAAAATTAGGATCAAATGTTAGGAAGTTTATTCTTACAGCAAGTATACACTGGAATTGATTTTCTGTAGTGACAGGCAGCAAGAAAGATGCCCCTATAATGCATATAATTTAGAGACCTTTCAGCAGAATTAGCTCTCATGGTGACGGGCACGAAGGCAAGGATATGCACTCCATTTAAAAGTTGTTACTAGTCTGAGCCAGGAGTAAACATAAAAGTAAAGATTAAGATTCCAGGTTAGAGAAAAGAAGATTACACTTGAAGAAAACTCTCAGTCCTTATCTAGCCAACAATAAACACAGGTTTCTCTAGAGAAATCTCAACCTACTGTGACTGTGTAGGGTTTTTTCACTTAACCTAGGCACCAAGAAGTAGATTAAAAAGAGTTGTGGACTTCTTATTTTTCTGTTTTTCAGAGATTTCCTTTTTTTCTGATACTGAATTTGAAGACAGGGTAGCAAAGAGATCACTGAGTGAGGAAGTGTTCCAAGCATCAGTGACTTGTAGAAACAAGGACATAACATGCCTTGGTGGCTGCCAGGCAAAAGTGACTCAAACATGAGCAGTTGGGGCTAGATTAGAATAAATCTAGAATAAATCCAAAATCAGGATGAGTGGTGCAAGTTATGCTAAGGAATTTGGATTTTAATAACAGAGAAGTCACAAACAGGTCTTAGGTAGGGAAGCAGCATGACTAAAAGCTGGTCTTAATAAGAGTGTGGAGAACAGTTCACAGGGCATTAAGGGTGGCGCTGGGGTGGAGGGTGAGCTGTGAGATTAGGGAGGCATCCAGGTAAGAGATGCTGATCTACTGATGGAGATGGTTGCAGTGGAGATAAAGAGAAGGCAATGAATTTGTGGCTGAGAGGAGAATGGAGAGGATGGACATGAAGAGAATATGGTGGGGGTAAGGACGAAGGGTAGGGTGATCCATAGAATTTTTATTTGAGTAATATCTAAGCCATAATGCTAGGCCAAGAAAGACTCCCGGGAGGAAATGAAGATCCAGGAGTCACAGAGTTAAGATATTGAACCTACCCACAAATAAATAAATGGTAGTTAAAGTCGTCACCATGGAAACAGTTTTCTTGGTGCAGAACAAGTACACATCTTGGTCTACCAAGGACCCTTCTAGTTTATATATGCTGTCCTAAATTTTTGTCCATTTTAGCATCTGTCTGAAAAGTTTTCTATTTTAACAAGCTATTATTTTAATGGCTGTATTAAAGTATGATAGGATGATAGACTTCTATTGTAGCCTCTACCACAGTCTGTCTCATTCATTACTGAAAAAACAGAATTTCCATTTTAACATATGATATAATGTAAGTGATATCTAATGATAATTCCTCTCTTATTTCCTGGCAGCTTCCCTGTGCAGCATAATTAATGCCTCCCTTTCTAGAGCAACATGGAGGCTTGCTTGGTGATAATACAAAATGCATTAAGATTTAGTAGGCAAATACAGATGACTTATTTTGACGTGGGAGAAGTGACTTGGAAGGATTTTTCAGTGATACCCCTGGAGGCCTGGTAGGGTACCAATCAGTAATGCCCTAGACAATGACAAGGATTTTTGTAATGTTAAATTTACTTTTACTATTGTTATTATTGTGCATGTTTGTGTGTGTATGTTTGATACTGAGGATCCAACACAGGATCTCATGTGGGCTGCCAGTCAGTCTACACAGTTACACATTTCCAGCCCACATCATTTTAAGATGACAAATACACTACATGAGTGATTATATTAATAAGTTCCTTGACAAAAGGAAGAACCAGGGAAGTTATAACTAAAAAAATTTTTGCCAGACAAAAAGACCAAGAAACTTAAGTAGTCCACTACACTTCCAAGATAAATGCCACTTTTGACTTTTATTTTAATTTTATTAGTACATTAGGGTTTCATATTGGCATCTTAGTGTACACATATAATACAGTTTTATTATTTTTACCCCCATTACTCCCTTATGTTTCTCTTCCCTCTCCTCCTGACTCCCCCTCCTCATCTCTGGCAGTGTTTCTTCTACTTTTATCATCATCCTCTCTCTTTTTCCTTAGATTCCTCACATGAGTGAAAATATATATTTGACCTTCTGGGTCTAGCCTAGTTTGCTCAACATGAGAGACATCAGCTCCACTCATTTTCCTGGAAATAGCATGATCTCATTGTTCTTTATGTCTGATAATAGCCCATCGTGTTTATGTACTGTAATTTCTTTATCTATTCATGTGTTATAGCTTAACTATTGTGAATTTTACTGCAATAAGCACAGGTATGCAGGTATCCTGATATCATCCTGTCTTTAACTCTTTAGGAAATGTCTGAGCAGTGAGTGGCATAACTGGGCCAAATGATATTTTTAGTCTTTTGAGGAACCTCATACTGATTTCCGTAGTGGCTTTACCAATTTGCATTTTCACCACAGTGTAGCAGAGTTCCTTCTTCCCACATCTTCCCTAGCATTTATTGTTTTTTGTATCTCTGATGAGAGCTATTCTGACTGGGATGAGATGGAAACTCAGTGTAGTTTTGATTTGCATCTCTTTAATGTCTAAAAATATTGAACATTTTAAAATATATTTATTGGCCATTTGTACTACTTCTTTTAAAAAGTAACTATTCATTTGCTCATTTATTGATTGGGTTATTTAGTTTCTTAGTGCTAAATGTTTTGAGTTCTTCATAAATTGTATATATGAATTCATTGTCAGAAGAGTAACTGGTAAAGATCTCCTCAATATAATACAAGCTATGTATGACAGATGCACACCCAACATCATGTTGAATGGGGTAAACTGAAAGCATTTCCTCTGAAATTAGAGATGAGACAAGAGTAGGTACTCTAACCTTTCTTGTTTGATGCCATGTTTAAAATTTTAGCCAGAGCAATTAAGCAAGGGAAGGATAAAAGGGATACAAGTGGGAAATGAATACTTCAGATTATTGCTATTTGCAAGAGAATAAGATCCATTCTTTAAAAGCCCTGAAAACCCCACCATCAGGGCTTTAGATATGGTAAACAAATTCAGCAAAGTGGCAAGATACAAACTCAATAGTAAAAAAAAATCAATAGCTTTCCTCTGCATCAATAATGAAGCAAGTGAAAAAGAAATCAGTAAAACAATAAAGTAGCTAGGAATAAATTTAACTGAGGAGATTAAAAGACCTCTACAGCAAAAATTACAACATGTTGAAGAGATAAATTTAAAAAGAAAGACTTTCAAAGACAAAAAGACTTCCCTTGTTCATGGATTGGCAGAAGTAATTCTGTTAAAATGCCCATATTACCAAAAGTATTCTGTAGATTCTATAGAATACAAATGACATTCCTCACAGAGCTAGAAAAAAATCCTAAATTCATATGGAAATGTAAAAGATCCAGAATAGTCATCAATCTTAATGGAAAAAACTAGAGGCATTAAAATATCAAAAATCAAAATATATGACAGAGACATAACAACAAAAACAGCATGGTACTGGCATAAAAGACATGGAGATAAAAGGAATAGAATAGAAGGGACATAAACAAACCCACACAACTACAGTCATCTGATTTTTGACACAGGTGCCAAAACATGGGTGAAATAAAAGACACCTTTTTAACAAATTGTGCTGAGAAAACTGGGCATTCTCATGCAAAAGACAGAAACTAGATTCCTATTTTCCTGCCCTGCACAAAAATGAACTCAACATGGAACAAAGACCTAAAATAGAAGGTCTGAAACTTGGCAACTGCTAGAAGAAAACAGGAGAAACAGATAAAGTGATAGGCATGGCGAAGTCTTCCTGAATAGGACTTCCGTGGCACAAGAAATAATACAAGAATCAACAAACGGGACTACATTAAATTAAAATGCTTGTGCACATCAAGGGAAGTGGCAAAGTAAAGAGACAATCGTACAAAGGGAGAAAATCTGTGATGAGGCTTTGGGAAAAAAATCCCAGTGAGGCTTTTGAAGCACTCAAACCCACCAGGGTACTAGCCAGTATGCCTGGTGGAAACTCCAGAAAATTACAAATTAGAGATACGTGAAGGAAGTATGGGAAACAGAGAGTGAATAACCCTCACGTAATGTAGAGTAGTCTGAACACTTGCTAAAGTGGCTCTGGTTATATAGAATTTAGTGTACACTAACAGTTTATTTTATTATTGTACACTCTATTATAATTCTACAATGTATTGAACTATTTTAAACAATGTTTCATTCTTTAATAAATTATTTCAACAGAAATGAAGTAAATATGAAAGTACATATTTAATACAATTTACATACTTGAATACCCACTTTTCTAGAAAGTTAATGATATATGTGTAATTTACACAAACTATTGGTCGACATTTTTATCTAGGGGCTACAATGATATCGGTAACCACATAAAAATCAAAGACCAATATACACTGAAACTTTTTACATTTGTTTTTTCATCACACTATGCTCAGAGATGGCGACTGATTTAGTGTTCAGCTGCAAGGGACCCTCTCAGTTTCATTCATATGCATTTACTCAGTGTTTATCTGAACACCTACTACCCTGTACCTGCAGCAGTAATAGGATATTTGAAACATTCGGTTTCTCCCACGTCCTCCCATCTTCTGACAGTGGTCTATAAGCTCTTCTTAATATCCACTCACATTTCCTGACTGAGCTCTCAGATTCCCCATCTCATTGATTTGTTGTTTCACAACTCTAGAAACATGAAGCACCTACTCATTAACAGGTTTGTGCCCTGTAAGTCCCAAAAGAACAAAAGTCGTCTTGGTTCCCTTAAATGACACGTGTCAGCTCTTTTATTATTTTCTAAAGCCCTCTTTCCTTTGCCCACTAGAAACAAAACCACAAAATAATATACAAAATCCCCCTGGACCCTGTGGTGTGCACACACCATGTCAGGTGATGCTCTTTGAATGTGTCCTCCCAAGTTCATGTGCTGGAACTTAATCCCCAAGGCAACAGTGTTGAGAGGGAGGACCTTCAATATGTGGTCTCTGTCTCATGGAGGATAAACGCTACCATCCCAGCATGTCTGACAGACGTGTGCAGCCTTCTCCCCTTTCCTGCACAGTTTTTCTTGACTTTAGACACCCTGCCATGGGCTGGTGGCACAAGAAGGCCTTCATTAGATGTGGACACTCTGATCTTGGACTTCATATTCTCTAGAAATGTAAGAGATAAATCTCTGGCTTCTATAAATTACTAGGTCTTTGATATTCTGAGAAAATCAATTGTTTTCAACCTATTGAAAGTGAACAATGTTATTTCTAGTAAGATTTGCATTCCTAAATCAAGAAAAGGAAAAAATGGGAAATATGTATCTTAAAACAGAAAATTTTAATATATTATGAAATGCCACATGATAGATATTAAAATTTTTGAATAGTTTTCAATGCTACTTTTCAACTAAAGAAAAAAGTCCATTTCTCCATCAGTACCTTTTCATTTCGGATTCCACCCAAATAGTGAGAAAAATGGTATTTGTGTAGAGGCCAGGACATCTCTTGCTCTACTAACTGTGTTCACAGGTTTGTGTGTCGTCAGTCTGGCTGCAGTTCTAGTGTATTTTGGCCCATTCCACTGGCTTCATCTCAGCTCATGCTTATACATATGCAGCAGACTGAATTCAATATCAGGGCAGACAATTTATGAGCACTTATATTTGTACACCACCCACGTACAATTAAACCTGTGAAGAAACTATGGATATTCTCTGCTGCAGTGAAAATCCCTTTCCTCGCCACACCTCACTTTTTCCGGATTACCTTTTCCAAGGCTTGAGCGCTCCTTCTGAAGCCAGGGAAAGGGAAACCATTCTTCGGAACCCGAAACATTCCTTTGATTTCAGCTCTACCATGAGCAAGACTTTTCCATTCTGGGTATTTCCACCCCATGTCACAGAGAGTTTTCATAGGAGACTACACAAAGCTGAAAAAAATCTTTATGATACACAGCCACCCAATGGTAAGAAGGCACAATTGTGGGTGTCAGCATGCACATTTTTAAATTTGACCTTAAACTGGGGGGAAAAATGTGTAGGGGAACTGCACAGACCTAACAGGAATAAATGACTTTGCTCTCCAACCCCTAGCCTTCCAATTTCCATTTTACCGTATTGATCAGCTGACACAGAACTGATCTGCCAGTACGATTCCCATGCCAGTGGTGAGGGAGCACTGGGGACCAGAGGTGATTGTCAGGCCTCAGAACAATCAGCAAGAAAGGGGAGGAAGAGAGCTGAGCTAAGGCCTAGGGTTAAGGGAATCTAGAATGTGTCTAAGAAGAAAGGAACCCTGTTGAAACAGAGGCTGACATTCATTGAGAAATTACTGAGAGGTGGAAGGTTAAAGAGCTAAGGTTTTTCAAGAGAAGTTCCCCCAACAAAGGTATCCAGAGTAGGAAAGCAAAAGCTGTAGGGTTTTAAAAGCTACTCTAGGACAGCTTCTGGGGCAATACTATGGGACCAGTACTCTGCCTGTTTCCTACATTTGATATAAGAGGAATTTAGTCAGATGGCATTGGGTATTCACAAACTTTGTTCTAGTTTGGGGAGAGATGGACCAGAGTGGCAAAGAACACTGTTACTCTTAAGATTAAACCACACTGAGAAAACTATAATGCCAAGAAACTATAATGTACATACATTTTTTAGTGCTTCCAATCTTCATCTTTATTCATTTAATAATTATTCATTAAGTTTCTACCACATTTTTCACAATATCATAGAGAAGTGATCAAATGAAGCCCCAATCTCCAAGAATTTATTCAGAGGATTTTATACTCCACAGTAGCAGAATCTTGTTTTTGATCAGTTCCATGTCTTCAAAGTATAAAACAGTGTCCAGCATGCAGTAAATGTTCAATAAATTTTTGCTGGATCAATAAATGAGCTTACTCTTTTGCATAACCAGAAGTCTAGAGAACTTGGCCCTGCTCACTTTAATGTAAACATGAACAGTGTGTCCAATTGGTACATGGGTAGGGTACACACCAAAATTTTCAAAGCTAAAAGAGAAAGAAATTTATACTCACTCTTACAGTGGTTCTTATGAAAGTAAGCAGAACCCAAAGAAAAGAAATTATCTCTGGGTCTGTCCTCCTCCTTGCATATACACAGAGATCAAGGGATCTGTGAGCATGTGGGGTGGTAGAGGGATGTGTTTCAATTCTAAATGGAAGAGCGTGGCCTCGAGTGTCCTACTAGCCAGGAGCCTGCCAAGAAAAGGGTGCTTTGCTCCAGTGGTGACTGAGGATAGTTTCATGAAGCTATTTTTTAAAAAGAGAATAAAATTAACAAAAACCATCAAAGCTGGGTGGTAGGAGACTGTGATTTAGAGACTGAAATTATTAAGAAGAGACAATAGTTATTGAGACCCAGAGGACTTGAGTTGCAGGACAGGCCTGCCAAGCAAGAGCCATGGCCCCAGGAAAAGGAGAGCACTGACTGCTACCCTGAGGCCCTGGCTACAGGGAGCCAGGGAATACCCAGCCCATCATCTCTTTTCTCCAGAATTCTGATGCACTATGAAATATAAATGTCACTGGGCATGGAGCTCTCGTGAAAACAGTTCACAGGAATTAGTCTCTCACTACAGAGATAGGTAGCACACTCACTATTTTTATTCCTAACATTCACTTTTCTCCTTTGTCTGATTGAAAAACATGTTTCTCTATTATAAAAACACATAATTACAACCAGCATCATAAGGTGCTCTCAGTCAGTGTGCCCACATAACATGTAGGCCAATCCCAGGATTCTGGGAGCAGCCAAACACAGAAAGAAGAGATGGGAGCTCCTGTAGTTCCTGCTTTTTCACCTGGTCACTGGGCCAAGGTAATAGCCATACTCCTTCTACTCCTGCTCTAGATTCCTTTTATCTTCTGCAAGCAACTTGGCTAGATAAAGTCTTTACTTGGTTGTATGACACAAGCTTTCTCCCACAAAATCTGAATCTGTGGTCGATGCATTTATTGGGATGCTGCACTTTTTCATAGAGTACTGTGGTAAAGAAAGACAAAAGTGCTAGTGAATTCTCCAGGCTGCTGACATGGTCTTGTTGTCACATGGGTAGCAGCCATTCATTTCCTCCTCTATAAGAAACTTCAACTGCACAGGCTGATACAACATCCACATCCATGCTTGTGGAGGAGCCAGTTAGTCTCAATTTCCAACTTAACGGCACTATGACTTTCCCCTCAGAGCATTCTTCTATTGGGCATAGAACTTCCAAAACCATAATTCCAAAGTTGTATAGACAGGAAGCAGACATTCTTGAAGTGAGTCATTAGATACAATAATTAGGACTTCCTCCACCTCCACATCTTGATTCTAAGGTCCATGAACTCTAGCTATTAAAGAGATAGCACCATAATTTCACCTCCACTTCAAGGCACATATCCTAACCTCAGTGCTCTTGGTATTCCTGTAATTGCAACTGTGGTTTATTCCACAATTACATGAATCATAGGTCAGTGAAATTAGTGGATGGACTGTCATTCTTTAGTAAAATATGTAAGATGATACGGGAAAAATGAAGTTTAGGAATTATGGTGCTGGAAGAAGACGGGGATAGGAAAGAAAATACCTGTTTAGCGAGCCATTCCTCTAAGGGAACATGGTTGCTGCCTCCATGATGGAAGGGATATGACAAGGTCGGAGCAGTTGGTTCTCCTAGAGAATAAGCTGTAGAAAACTCAACATTGGGTGCAGCTATTAACAGACGGGATGTTGAACACAGGCAGTAAGCAGCTCAGTCTTGCTGTGGCAAATCACACTCCAACCCTGCTACCATGGTGATTTTATATAAGGAGCCCATTGAATCAGCATCAAACTGGCTAAGAAATTGATTGACAGCCATGGAATAATTTCATCTTACTTGCTTTATTTTCAAGAGCTTCTCACAATGAAATGCTTTGGTATTTATATGGTAAAAGACTCTTCTGTGCTCATTAAAGAAATCCTTCCTCATCTGTTTCCTCTTGTCTCTAATCTTCATGTTTTAGTCTTTCAGAGCCCTTGACAAACTCTTTATAGTTTTAGCTGCTGCCTATGTAGATATAAACATGAAGTCTTCTCCAGTTAGCCTAAATAGACAACCAGATTTTTCTAATTGGAATAATTTTCTTTCACCATGGGTCTCTGGGGGCCACCCTAGCTGTAACTATACTACCAGGGCTACCCACTTCTGCCTTTAACCTGTATACCATAAGACTCATACACAAATCAGGTCCAGGGGGCTTCTTCCCCAGCCACATGATTGTAAGGAACCCCACATTAAGGCTACCAAAGTGAATTCAGAGAAAGGAGGCAGCATACCAGCAGTGGGTGCTGAAGGAACACACTGCCTCTCTTGTTTGATGCAATCTTTTATATCCCATTCCCACTTAGAAATAGTGGGATAGAAAGCTGTTGCATAATCCCAATTCTATGACTGATGGGTGTGACAGCATCCAGTTAATTATCTGCATCTCTCATTTCATGGCCACCTGACTTTTTTCCAAGTCCATGAAATGGATTGAAGCATATGTGCTCTGCAACCTGTGGGTGTGATCTTGTTTGAAAAAGCATTTTTGAAGGCACCACTGAGTTAAGGATTTTGAGACAAGATCACCTGGCTTACAAATTGTGCACTAAATCCAATAAGTATTATCAGAAATGGAAGAGAGAAAACACAGAGATCAGAGAAGAAGGTCATGTGAAGATGGAGAAGAGGCTGGAGTTATACAGTCACAAGTCACAGACTACCTAGACCAACAGGGCTCCAAGAAGCAAGAGGCACTTCTCTGGCATCTTCAGAGGGAGCAGGGCCATGCTAACAGCTTATTTCTGATTTCTAGACTACAGAAAGATGAGACCACATATTTCTGACATTTTACCATTTGTGATCATTTGTTATTCTAGTCACAGAAAGCTAACATGGCTAGGCATTTAGTTTCTACCAGCCCCCAGTAGCAAGACAAAACTTGTTTAAAGAGATAATGCCTATTTGCAGAAAAAAAAATCACAGTTGTGCTTCAAAATATCAGGGGTCTGCACTGTGATTCTCTCCCTGGGGCTTGGCAAAGATAACCAGGGAAGGACTGATGCTTCAGGTGTGACTTGTGCCCCAGGAGTTTCCTCCTGTTTCTATGTATGTTTAATCTCAGATGATCTTTCTTCCTATGTGCCCCACAGCTATAGGAGATGAGACATTTTTTAAAGCTACCCTGGGCTGGATATATTGGCCCTGCAGCTACAGTAAATAAGAAATGTTCAAATGTTTCCAAAGAGACTCTTTGATTTTCTACCTATGCCACAAATTGAACATTCAAGGCCAACAATTTGTCCTTCTCTCTGTTCATGCTCTCCAGGATTTCATAATTACCTAGGCCATGGCACAATCTGTGTAATCTAAGTCGCTTGATAGAACAACAAAGGCCACACTCACATGATCTCCCAGTACCTTTCCCATCATCCACAACTATCTCTTGTAATAGCTGTTAATAATTTGAGCAATTTCTGTTCTACCATATTTGATGTTATCCATTTAATCCTCAAAGGGACATATCTCTACCCTCATCAGATATGTGAGCAATGGAATCAAAGAATCCAGTTATGAGGATCTATTTTGGGGAATATAAACTGGTTTCATGTATCAAATTGGTCAGTTCTCAGCACCAAACAGATGCTGAACCCAAAAGGTATAAAAAGAGTTTAATGAAAGCATGTTTATAATAATGTGTTCAAGGTGTTAAACCAACATGAGGTGGTAATATACCTGTGCTTATAAGAGCAGGACACTGTTACCATTCCAACACTTGAAGGTACAAAGTGAGGAAATATTGGTGGAACCCAGAGAGGACTAAATTATAGAAGAAAACCATCCAGCAAGAGCTGTGGCTACAGTACAGGAATCCAGCCAAAGAATGAGCCTGTGGACTAAGTGTCCTGATGTTTCTTCTCTCAAATCCTCATCCTCCTACTGTGTCTCCTATGGGACAATCAGTAGCTGAAGGAAAAGAGAACCATCTACCTGACGAAGCCTAAAGAATTCAATACTGCAAGACACAAAGCAACATGAAGAAGCCTAGATAGTGGATCAAGATTGAAAAACAGAATTTTCAGCAAGATATTTATCCTGACCAGGTTTGGTAGCCAAAAGAACACCTGTAGAGCAACATGCAAGAAATCAGTCCTCCCATCCAACATAACTATTGATTAAGGTATTAATGGGGTGTGATGGAAGCAGAGATTCCAGCCATTTAGTTCTGGATTTTTCCTATATGACTACTCAGACAAGAGGAGGCAAACTTCATGCTACTTCCCAAGACTGAATAATTATCTCTGTGTGAATCTTTCCCCTATTTAATAGTCTTTCAGGGGCTTGGAAGTTGCATATGGTTAGGAATGAAACATACCTGGACCTGGCTGTCAGCTCTCAGCTCTGACATTTACAACCTGTGTGATAATGGGCAAGTTACTTGATCATGTTGAACACTAATTGCTCAGTTTGTATAATTTGGAATAATAACTACCCCAACAAAAATATTGCAAAGAGTAAATGAAATAATGGAAAGTTCCTAAGAAGAAGGATTTTCACACATGATAAATACTCTTTAAATGTTCCTTTTCCATTATTGAACTTTTCCTTGTGTTCTGTACCTACCACTTAAAGTATGTCTGTAACACATTTTATGAGAAAATGCATTCCAAAATGCAGCTTATGAAATAAAACCCTTTGGAAAACTTGTTTTTAAAAACATATTTAAATGAATCGTGAAAGCCTACCTCCTAAACAATGGTTGATCATATTTTCAACAGTTACAAGGTTGTTGTAATGAGGATGAAGTAAGGGAAACTACATGACAAAAAAGAAGTAGCCCCAAGTCTACGCATATAGCATAAGGAGAATGTCTTAGAATAAGATACACAAAACTGTAGTTAATTCTGAAGACCAGAGTAGGATTGAAGGGCTATGAGCAGAAAAAGCATACACTCACTTATTCATCTGTGTATTTAAATATTGCCTGTATTAGTTAGGGTTCTCTAGAGAAACAGAGTCAATAGAAAATATAAAATTAGGTGTGCTTATAGAATCAGGTGCAAGAGAATCCATCCGCATTGACTGCCTGCAGGAAGACAGGTGGGAAATCCAGGATGCAGCAACAGTCTAAGATTGAAGGCCTGGGAACTTCCAGGAGGGTGGCCTGTGTGAGTCTGTGTTGGAAGGGTGAAGAAACAGGAGTCCTGGAGACCAGTGTCCAAAGGCAATGGCAGCAAAGAGAAGAGCTGCTCAGGAAGACTGGAGCTCTTCTAGACAGGAAATGTTTCCTTTTCCTTTCCCTTTTTAACCTGTCCAGGTTACAAGCCTATTTGTTTGTGCCACTCACATCTGCAGTGAGTCTGTCCCCCTCAGTTGGCTGACCTACAAGTCACTCATCCACAGACACACTCAGATCCATGTTTTACTAATCTTCTAGGAATTGTATTCTATTCAAATGGGTATATCTTGAATATCCCATAAGCCCGCCCTTTCACAGGGAACATCATGGAAGCCAGCCACAAGCCTGAGCTGCCTCAAAATGCTGCCACTGGGCCAGCCCATTGGGGAACCCAAATATCTCATGGACATAGTACTGCAGTTGATCTTTGGATCCAACCCCTTCTCCCAGAACCTTGGACTACAATAGACTACCATGCTGGCTGGATGGGAGACTCAGGAACCCCTCATTCAAACAGAAGACCTCAGCAGGCTCCAGTCAGTGTGGTGAGTTTGCCCCTAAAATAGAGGTCTGCAGTGGGTAAATAGGATTGGTAGTGAAACTCCCTCCAATTGTAAGACCTTGGCGAACCTGGCAAGAGAGTGTGTAATACCCTCCCCCACACAGAGAACATTAGAAAGGTTGAGGAGTGTGCCAATAATGCCCCCCAACTTAGAGAAAATTAAGAGCTTATGAGACCCCCAGTGACACAGTAAGATCTCAGCTGACACAAACACTATAGCCAGGGAGATCTGCTGACCTGCAACAACCTGAAGTTATAATAACAGCAGGAACTAAGAGTTACCCTACATCAATACTTCTAGGCTAGTTTTAGCCCAGAAAGAATATAGGACTCACCTAACAGGCCCTGTAGGAGGAATTCAGGAGACTAGATCTCCTCTTCATTGTGGTACCCAGCAATTTGACAAACATCAGCTACAGAGTAAGACCCTAAAACTCACACTATGGACAGTTGTTACTTTTGGGATAGAAAGACCAGATATGTACCCAAAAGGTGAAAATGACTAAATGAAAAGGCAAAGTGCAATCTCCAACATCTACATGTCATCTACAAGTCATAAACCAGAAATCTCTGAAAAGATAGCAAATGAAGTAAAGAAACAAATCCATGAGGCTATAGAGGAACTCAAATTAGAAATAATGTCTTATGAAAGACAAAAATAACAACCTTAGTAAATGAGTTGCTCAACATAGCTAGAGAAGAAATAGATAAAAAAATACAGGAGCATGGGAAATTGATTGAAACTTTTAACGAACAATGCAGAAAATGAGCAAAATCTATGAAACAAATACAAAGAGGTATCCAAGAAACAAAAAATTATATTGAAAGCCTGCAAAACCATTTAAATGAAGCTGAGAATAGAATTTCAGACCAGGATCACAGATAGTGATTATGAAAGGGTAGAACTTACAAAAACAACAAAGCAGCATGAAATGACAATCCAGCAGCTTCAAGATGATGCCAAGAGAAACAATCTTAGATTAATAGGCATCAGTGAGGAGGCAGGAGACAATTCAAAGGACATAGCTAAGCTGTTCACAGAAGTAATGGCAGAAAATTTCCCAGACATGGGGAAAAAATATAATATACAACTAAGTGAGGCATACAGAATACCATACAGTCATAACCAACATAAATCTACACCCAGACATAATAACTAAGATCTCAGACATACAGCATAAAAACAGAATACTAAAAGCTGTTAGAGAAAAGACACAACTCACCTATCAAGGAGAGCCTATTAGAATCACAGCAGACTTCTCAGTGCAAACCTTCAGGTTAAGATGAGCTTAGAGTGAAGTATTTCAAGCCCTAAAAGAAAACAACCTTCAACCCAGACTGCCATACCAAGCAAAACTGTCTTTCAAATTTAATGGAGAAACAAGATACTTCCATGACAAAGAACAACTAAACAAATTCATAGCCACCAAACCAACCTTAGAAAGAGGGCTGAAGGACATCCTAGGTAGAGATAAAAATGACCACAATCTCCAGAACAACAACAGAAAGAAGCCACCAGGCTGGACAAGAAATTAAACAATGGAGAAAAGCAGGAAACTAACAATAGGAACACAACATGATAAAGTCAAGCCAGTACATATCAGTGATATCCATAAATGTAAATGAGCTCTATTCACCTATCAAAAGAGACAGGTTGATGGGATGCATCAAGAAACAGGATCCCACAATATGCTATACACAAGAAATCTATCTGACTCAAAAAGAAACTGATAGATTAAAAATCAAAGGATGGAAAACAGTATGCCATGCAACAGGAACCCAGAAAACAGCATGAGTAGCTATTCTGTTTGCAGACAAAGTGAACTTCAAACCTAAAAGAATTAAAACAGATAAAGAAGGCCACCACATACTTATCAGTGGAAAACTACAAGAGGAAGAACTAACAATTATAAATATATATGCACCAAATATAGGAGCACCCAACTATATAAGACACATACTAATGGACATGAAAAACCAAATACACAAGAACACATTTGTAATAGGAGACCTTGACACCCCACTGTCACAAAGAGATAGGTCAACTAGACAAAAAGTCAGCAAAGAAATAACAGAACTGAATCATGCCTATGAGTGAATGGACTTAGTGGATGTTTACAGAGTGTTCCACTCAACCACATCAGAATATACCTTCTTCTCAGCTGCACATGGGTTATTCTCCAAAATAGACCATATATTAAGACATAAAGCATTCTTAACTAAATGCA
The DNA here is from genome assembly GCA_004027295.1 of Dolichotis patagonum. Taxonomy (NCBI): domain Eukaryota; kingdom Metazoa; phylum Chordata; class Mammalia; order Rodentia; family Caviidae; genus Dolichotis; species Dolichotis patagonum. Next base: position 29,874 of record PVJX010013477.1, on the reverse strand, counting down.
AAGGAAGTGAAATTATCCCATGCATATCTGATCATACCACACTAAAATTGGAAATAAATGGCAAAAAAAACCTTCAAAACCTGCATAAATGCATGGAAATTAAACAACAACCTTTTGAATAACCAGTTGGTTACAGAGGAAATAAAATAATACCTACAACACAATTAAAATGCAGATACAATATACAGTAACCTGTGGGATGCAATGAAAGCAGTCCTAACGGGGATATATATAGCAATAAATAGTCACATCAAGAAAATGGAACAAACACAAATAGATAACCTAATGCTACATCTCAAGCATCTAGAAAAGGAAGAGCAAGTCAAACCCAAAGCTCATAGAAGAGAGGAAATTGTAAAGATTAGAGCAGAAATTAATGTGATTGAAACATAAAAAAAATACAAAGAATTAATAAATCAAAAAGCTCCTTTTTTGAGAGAATAAACAAAACCAATAAACTTCTAGCCAACCTTATCAAGAAAAAGAAAGAAAAAACTCAAATCCATGCAATAAGGACTGAACGGAAGGAAACTACTACAGATCCCCTGGAAATTAAAAAGATCATGAACACCTACTTTGAAAACCTCTACTCACATAGGATGGGAAACACAGAGGAAATGGACAGATTTCTAGGAACATATGAACTACCAAAGCTCAACCAGGAAGATATAGCAATTTTGAATAACCCAATATCAGCTACTGAAATAAAAAATGTAATTAAAAACTTACCAACAAAGAAAAGCCCAGGTCCTGATGGATTCACAGCTGAATTCTATAAAAAATTTAGAGAAGATTTAATGCCAATACTCCTTAAACTCTTCAATGAAATCAAAAGAAAAGCAGTCCTCCCTAAATCATTCTTGGAGGCAAGTATCACTCTGATACCAAAACCAGAGAAAGACCCAACCTAAAAGGAAAACTATAGACCAATCTCACTAATGAACATTGATGCAAAGATTCTCAATAAAATATTGGCAAATAAAATGCAGCAAATAATCAAGATGATTATACACCATGAACAAGTGGGATTTATTCCAGTAATGCAGGGATGGTTCAACATACGCAAATCAATTAATGTAATACACCATATCAACAGAGCCAAAATATAAAAATCACATGGTCATCTCAATAGATGCAGAAAATGCTTTCTATAAAGTCCAACACCTTTTCATGATAAAAACCCTACAGAAACTTGGAATAGAAGGTATGTACCTCAATCTCATAAAAGACCATGTATGACAAATCACCAGCCAACATTATACTAAATGGACAAAAACTGAAAGCCTTCATTCTAAAATCAGGAACAAGACAAGGTTGTCCACTATCACCACTCCTATTCAGTATAGTTCTGGAAATATTAGCCAGAGCAATCAGACAAGGAGGAGAAATAAAAGGCATAAAAATAGGAAAAGAAGAAGTTAAATTATCATTATTTGCAAATGACATGATACTCTACATAGAAGACCCCATACACTCCATTAAAAGACTACTATAAGTAATAAACAAATTCAGCAGTGGAGCTCGATACAAACTCAATGCTCAAACATCAATAGCATTCCTGTACACAAACAAGAAACTCACCAAGAGAGAAATTATGGAAGTATCGCCCTTCACAATAACATCTAAAAAAATGAAATACTTAGGAATCAACCCAACTAAGAATGTAAAAGACCTATATACTGAAAATTATACTACGCTGAAAAAGGAGATTGAAGAGATTAGAAAATGGAAAGATGTTTCATGCTCTTGCTAAGAGAACCAACAATGTGAAAATGGCCATACTCCCAAAACTGTTATACAGATTTAATGCAATCCCAATCAAAATACCATCAACATGCACTACAGATCTAGAGAAAACATTCCTAAAATTCATTTGGAAGAAAGAAACCTAGAATAGCAAATGCAATTCTGAGCAACAAAGGCAAGGCAGGAGGCATCTCAATTCCTGACTTGAAACTGTACTAAAAAGCCACAGTGATAAAATCAGCATGGTACTGGCAAAGAAATAGACCTGAGGACCAATGGAACAGATTAGAAGATGCAAAAACTACTACAAAGACACTCAGCTACCTTATATTTGACAAAGGGGCTAAACGTGTTCACTGGAAAAAAAGCCTCTTTAATAAATTGTGTTGGAAAAATTGCCTCTCCACATGCCGAAGACTGACTATAGACCCATGCTTATCACCATACACTAAACTAAAGTCAAAATGGATCAAGGATCTAAATATTAAAACTAAAATACTAAATCTACTGGAAGACAAAGTAGGTAACAATCTTGGAGACATAGAGGTAGGGAGAGAATTCATGAATAAAATGCAAACTGCATGGGAAATACTTCAAAGACTCAACAACTGGGATCTCATATTACTAAAAAGTTTTTGTACTTCAAAAGAAATCACCAACAAAGTGAGAAGAAAACCCACAGAATGTGAAAGAATTTTAGCCAGCAACTCCTCAGACAAATGAGTTTTATCTGGAATATATAAAGAACTGAAAAAATCAAGTCCCCCAAATTCAAAGACCCACCCCAAAAATGGGCATCTGAGATGAACACACAGTTCTCAGCTGACGATATACAAGTGGCAAATAAATACATGAAGAAATGTTCACCATCATTGGTCATTTGACAAATGCAAATTAAAACAGCATTGAGATTTCATCTCACCCCGGAAAGAATGGCTGCCATCAAGAAAACAATTGATAACAAATGTTGACAAGGCTGCGTGGAAAAAGGAACACTGCCCCACTGTTGGTGGGAGTGAAGACTGGTGCAACCACTGTGGAGGTCAGTATGGAGATTCCTCAAAAAACTAGGATTGGAAGTTCCATTCAATCTAGCTATTCCCCTCCTGGGTATTTTCCCAGAAAAATTGACAAGATCATGCCACGGTGATACATGTGCACCCATGTTCATAGCAGCACAATTTGTGATAGTTAAATCTTGGAAACAACCAAAATTCCCATCAACTGCAGAGTGGATGAAAAAAAGTGTTATTTTTCTACAATGGAATACTATTCAGCTATGAAAAAGGATTATCGTGAGGCCTTTATTGGTAAATGAAGACAACTTGAGACTATCCTCATTAGTGAAATAAACAAGACTCACATTAGTAAATATTACATTGTCTCTCCAGTGTAAAAAAAATAAGAACAGACAGAATAATGGTATTCAAAAAGTATAATAGATATAAAAATATAATAGATATAATGGATATTGTAAAAGTGTAATGGAAGGAAAGTGCTCTAAAGGATATAATTGTATGTATAGTATGTAAAATAGATAACCATATTACTGAGGTTTTCTTAGATCATTAAGCAGAAGAGTTTGTACCTTCAATGTTTGAGTGTCTAACCACTTTTTATGCCTTGACTCTGTAACTTTAACAACTATAGTTAAGTTAGCAATATGTAAAGTATCAACTAGATTTTATGATGTTAATTTTTTTGAACCCTGTATTCTACTTTTCCTCTTTTTTCTATTTTGTCTTTTTTTAATATTCTTTTCTTTCTCTCTTAAAATAAAATTTAAGAAAATTTAAAAAAGCAAATGGGCATATCTCGATAAGTGATCACATTTGTTAAATATTTTTAAAAGGGTATATAGTAAGTTTCACATCCCTGTTCTGAAGGAAGGAAGTGGAATAGAATTCAGGGAAATAATAGAGTATAATTTATACACAGCAACAACTTGCAAAAAAAAAGTCTTCCACAGAAGTGAAAGAAAAAACTTACTGACGCTATTAAAAAGAAAGTCTGTGAAGAATCAGTGGTCCTCCACTGTGACTGTACATAAAAATCACTTTGTGTTGGCTTTCTGTTGCTGCAGCAAAATGCCTGATACAGACAATTTAAAGAAGTTAAGGTGGGCTGGGGATTTAGCTCAGTGGCTTAAGTGCCTGCCTGCCAAGTGTGAGGTCATGAGTTCGATCCCCAGTACCGGGAGAAAGAAAAAAAAAAAAAAAGGAAGAGTTTACTTTGGCTCATGGATTCAGAAGTTTTAATCTATGGTTGGTTGGCTGTGTGGCTTTTAAGCTGTGACAAGGCAAAAATAACATGATGGGAGAGCACGGTGGAGGAAAGGTGCTCTTATGATGGTGACCAGGAAGCAGGGAAAAAAGAGAGAGACGTCCCAGTAGGATCATCACTTGGGAGCCAAGCCTCCAGCTTGGGAGCTTTATGGGGACATTCCAGATCCAACCTGTAACACTCCTGAGACCATGACAAAAAGGACCAAAGGTGAAACTTGCTCTTCGCCCCAGGAGCTTCCCCCTCAGAAGGCCTGGGTGAGGCTCAGAGACAGACAAGTTTTTAACAAGCTCACACATAATTTTTCAATGTGCAGCCAGGGATAAGAATTCTTCACTAAACCAAGAGAATGCAAGGTAGATTCTCTTCTGTCCTACGTCATCCAGGCTCTGTGTCCAAGGGCAGAATGTCCAGCCGAGAGGTTTTTCAGACGTTCGCTCATGACTGACACCTGCTCACAGCCTCACCCTCTTGTAGAGCCAGAACCAACGATTTTCAGCTTCCTGCTGTGCTCCCAGCTGCCCCGGTGCCCTGTTGGCTTCTGCCTCCCTGTTAGCTCTGCTGTCAGTCCAGAAACACTGCGGAAGCTGAAGTGAACTTTTTCTACTTGTTTGTGTGGCAATAATCTCAAAGTCTCCGCCAAAAGAATGTCCTTGGCCTTTGACAAGGCTGCCTCATAGATGCCTCTGTCCATTTTAAGTAGGCCACAAACTAGCCCAGGAATAGTACCCTCCACCAGGAGCCAAGCTGCTAAACGAGCCTATACCAGAAGAGAGAGATGGCATAATTTAAATCTGAGGCCGTTTTCAAAAATTTTTGTATCATTTAGTTCAAAGGAATGCAGGAACTTGGATTTAACTACAGAGAATAGGTTAAATGGAGATTGATTTGTGTGACAGATATTTTCAATTTGGGAGAATTCTTGACGTACATACAATGATGAGACCCAGGAATATGGAAAAGGATCAAGGGCTTATGACATTCATTTTTAAAGAAAAGGTCTAATTATTGGGAGACTAATGTGCTGTCCACCTTTGAAAACCTTGGAAGAGAGATAAAGGTCAGATCCTTGAAACCTTAGAAAGGAACACAGAAAGCAGTGAAAGGAAAGCATAGTTCATTTTTACATGTAAAAGAAGAGAAAAATAAAAGTCTTCCTAAAAATAGCACAAGTTCAATGGTGAAAAGAAACAGATCGACTGGGAGAAAATTAGGTATTAATGAAGGGTGGTAAATCTGGCTACCATGGGAACAAATGAGAAGTATAAAATTACTTTTTTACTGTGGGTTCTGCCCACAAGTGGAATGTTGGCTATGTTCAGGAAACAGTAGAAAACACAGCTCCCTGTCGTCATGAAATCTGCCATCTAGACGAAGAGAAAAATGCAATGTTAAATAACCAAAGGATACAGAAATCCGAGGGCCAATCTGAAATTAGGTAGGCATTTCATGATGACAGAGAGTAAATGTGAGTCAGCTCTGGGAGAGGGTTTTGGTTTTGTTTGTTTGTTTGTTTGTTTGTACCTGGGATCAAACTCATGACCTCACACTTGCTAGGCAGGTGCTTATGCCTGTGAGCTAAATCCCCGGCCTGGCAGAGGGTTCTTTTGGCCAACCAGGGATGGGTTCTCAGGAATGGGACACGAGGGATCCCATCTCTGCGAAAGGATAAGATGCAGGATGCAGGAGAGCACTGAGGCACATCCTGGTTTAGGGAGCATGAAGAACACATTGAAAAGCCTTTTTTCTGGCATTTTCCTCCTCCAAAGAGCATCATCTCTGCTATTAACTGGATAACACCTACTCAGGAAATTCAGAGTAGAGCGTGTTCTTCAGAGAAAGAGAGTTTTTCATAGGATTTCAAAACTTCGTGGGGGAGAAGTGGAAAAAATTTATATTTAAGGATCTCTATAAGCCTCCCCTAACATGCAGCACTTCTAATATGTAACCATTTAATCTTTGAAAATGAAAATACCAAGATCAGCAACTCTATATGGATGTCATTATCGCTTGCAGTGTAAGAACAGGAAATAGAGAACTAGAGAAGTTAAAAAACTGATCTAAGCTCACAGAGCAAAGCAAATAAGTAGAAATGCTAGGAAGCCATGGAGGCAATGAGTGAAATCAAAGCCAAAATGCTGATAGACTTGGGCATTCTTGAGAGATTCGTGTCATTCTATCACCCTCTAGCTTTTCTCTGTGGGTGTCCTTATTTCTTGACCCCAAATTTTCCTCACAGTCTCTAAGGAGTCCTTAGATTGGAAGGATTTAAAGTATTGTTGTTGGATCTGGAATGTCTCCTGGGACCTTCTACGCTGGTCTCCAGAGCAACAGTATTTAGAGTTGGGACTTTGAGAAGGGATTGGATCATGAGGGCTCTGAGCTCAGTAATGCATTAATGAATTTATGAATTATAATTTAATGGGCTAGTGGAGGCATAGAAACTTCAGACCTACTTGGAGGAAATAGACCATTGGAGAAATGGCCTTGAATGATATATCTCCCTTTCTCTGTCTCTCTTCTCCATGAGGTGAGAAGCTTTGTTATAGCACACCCTCCCTGCTATGATGTTCTACCCCCTGAAAGTCCAGAAACAATGGAGCCAAGCGGCCTTGGACTGACACCTCTGGGACTGTAAGCTACCATGAACCTTTCCTTCTTTAAACTGATGTTCTCAGGTATTTTGTCACAGTATAAAAAGCTGATGAACATATAGAGGCTCAGAGCTTCTGGGTGTGCCGGGGATCACACAACTAGCATGGGGCAGAGCTCAGAATCTGGGCTTTTGTGCTTCTCGTGCATGGATCCAGGTCTGAGGAGGGACTGGGTAAATAGGTGGGGCTGCTGTGTATGCTGGCTCTGGAAACTGGTAGAAGAGTTCAGCTTCCTGTCAGTCGTCTGCACCACCTGTTTTCAGAGACGTGGGGATGTCTGCCAATTGCTACTATTTTGGATTTGGAGAAGGCATGGAACAGGACAGCAGAGTATGCCATTTCCCATGTGGCTCCTCTTTTTTTTTTTACCCTGAACCAGCTATTGAAAATATTCACTGACAAATAGAGTAAACCACAGATGCACGAGCCTTTACCCTCATCCCCATCTCAGATTTTCAGAAGAAGAGCCAAAGTGGAAGCATGCCTGGCATCTGTCTAAACAATGATGCAAAGAAAATATTGTCAAGAAACATGACCCTAGAGTTATAGCATTTGCGCCGACTCGAAGGTAAACTGATAATAGACAATATGTGTCTGCAGATCGTAGCCTCACAGAAGTGGGCTCTAGACCAGCTGCAGGGTCAGAGTAGAGACTCTATCTTTGCCACTCTGTGGTGTCTCCAGTAGAATCCAGTTTCTACTGCTTTTAAGGGAAAGCTACTGATGGTTCATGAAGCCAAGTCAACTAGGAATAGAACGTGGCTAAGTTTTTTTCAGCTTAAAACCAAATCTTTTTCCCAGAGATATGGCCAGCAATGATGTCATAGTTGGCAGAAACTGATCTAAATAGCATCCATTCCCATCCAAACACACACACACACACACACACACACACACACACACACACACACACACACACATATCTTCTCATGCATGTGCACATCATGGGAAACACTGAATACTCTAAAATAAAATCCTTTCTATCCTGTCATTTAGAACTACTTTAAAACTCTATAATTCCTGTTAAATAGGAACAGTCATGTAGATAGGTTTATTTGATGCCAAATCTCAAACTTTAAAACTGACTAATGCAGTGTTTTCTCTTCTCTTAGATATTTATTCTGTGAGCTTCTGGGCACTTTCAAAGGCTTCTACAAGCTAAACAAAGGGTTTAATCAAGCTGCCAGCCTCTGCCTCTTGTAGTTAGTGCAGAAACAAAATACAAAATTAAATCCAAGAATTACTCCTTTCTAAAATTTAAGAATGATTTGCCAAAAAAAAAAAAAAGTAAACACTTGCCAGTAAAATAAGCTAGTCCTAGTTTTATCTCAGCTCAGGGTATACTTACTTTACATAGTAATTATCCAGTAAATTGTACAGGATAGAAAAAGTCTGCAGCAGGAATCCCAACTGGCACACCGAGCCCAACTGATGCATGGAAAACTTCTGCCCAGTCAATAACATGTGTGACATAGTATCTTCAAACTCCACAGGTAATTTCAGTGCAGTGGAATGTGTTGTTCAGTGACCTGACCTACACCTAACACTCCTGCTGAACACAGTGGTAGCTTTTCTTCAATTTTGATTTTAAAGTGAATAAAACAAAGCAAAATAAAGCAGAATAAAGCCAGTCAAAACAAAACAGTCTAAGTGATACAAGACTTCAAAACATGATATTAGGAAATCGACAATGGTTACCATAATGCTACTTCTTGTCTTCAAAATAGCTGCCCATACCTTCAGACACTGTAAAAATCAAACAAAACAGAACAGAATAGAACAAATGAAAGCAAAACAATGAATGCAATAAAGGACTTCAAAATAAAACGATAGTAAATCCAAAATACATCTTGTTGTCTTTGAAATAGCTGCCCATGCCATCAGATATAATAAAATCAAGCAATACAGAAGAGAATAAAACCCAACCCAACAAAACAATGGAAATGATACAGCACTTCAAAACAAGATAATAAGGAATTAACACTGGTCACCACCTTCAGAAGGAGATTCCCCATAGATGCCACACTGCATATTGTTATCCTCTGAATAGATGATCAGACTACTGGCTTTAGGCCTGCAAATTAGTGAAACGCTAAGCACTACAAGCATTAAATTGCGTTTACCTCAATAGCTATCATCATAGCCTGTGTTTCTCTGGATCAGCTGGTCGCTCTTGGTGGGGATGGGGGGATTGGTTCTTTTTGCCTTCCAGCTCATGCGCCGGAAACTGCTGGTGTCTTGTTCTCCCCACAATGTCCCATGTGTGGCACCGACTCACAGGGAGGGATTTCTCCTTGTTTACTTCTTGTTCTCTTCCCCTGTAGTCTGTGAATGGTGTCAACTCATGGGACAAGCCTGGCATCTGGTCCTCCCCACTGTGGCCCGTGCGTGGCACTGACTTGCAGGGAGGGCTTGCTTCTTGTTGACTTCTTGTGCTCTTCCCCTGCAGTCCACAAATGGTGCTGATTCACAGGGAAGGCTGGCATCTAGCTCTCCCACCATGGGTCTATGCATGGCACAGACTCACAGGGAGAGCTCACTTCTTGTTGAGTCTTTGTTCTCTTCTCCCGCAGTCTACAAATGGTGCTGACTCATGGGAAAAGGCTGATATCTTTTCCTTCCCCCAGAAGGCTATGCATGGTACCAACTTCCAGGGCCAGAGGTAGCTTTTGATGAAAGTGACTAAAGTTTATGAGAATAGAGAACACTGACAGAGACACACATCATCATCACCAAGCCCTGAGTCACATCCTGAATGCCTTCACCTAGTGCCCTCCTGCACTGTTTAAGTTGATTATTATTCCTAATGTTAAATTGTTCTCAGTGTACCCAGTCCTCACTCATTAGTCTTTCCCTGATAGCATCTTTTTGACTTATTACCTAGTGATTTAAAGACAGACTCAGGTCCACTATTATCTTATAAGCTGATGAATATCAGGGCCAACATACAATATGAGCATCTGCCTCCAATTCCAATGCCATGATCCACTTCATTTATTTTGGAATCTGAGATGCTGTAACTGAGGCAGATTAAAATAAAAGGTGACCATGCAAATTACAACTTTTTAAAAAGTTTGAATTTTTATGCCACATTCAATTCACACACATCCCCTTGCCCATCATTGGATCCTAACACACTACCTGAAACATAGTAGGTCCTCAAAAAAGGGAAATGACTAAGGAATCATTCCATTCTATCAACTTTTGTCTTCCCCATTCCTATAAACTCAATTCACTTCAACTCCAACATGAGAAAATGAAGCTTATTTTGTTCAGATCAAATCATAAATGGACCAATATTGAATTCAGTGTTATCACAATCAATAGTAAAATTATAGGCAGAAGCTAGTGAAAGGTTAAGTCTCTAGAATTTTCTACCTGTAGCATGTAGTAGCAATCTATATAAAAGACTCCATTACCCAATTCTATTTCTGTATTACAAATATGAGTCAACACTCACAGTATTAATTCTTTTTAGGTTCTCAGAAGAAACTAAAATAGCTTGGCCTTGGAACTAACTTTAATTATTATGGTTTAATATGGCCCTGGACAATTTCTTTGGCATTTATTTCAAGGACCGTGTACTAAATCTGGGAACTGTGTGTCTGAGCAGGTATAGTAGCCATAAGACATAGGACAACAAAAAAAATAAAGTATATTTACTCAGGAAGAAAAATTATATAATATCTTGACAGTGGATGTTTCTATCCATGCTATTCACAAATTGAACCTTCATTAAGGCATCTCCAGACAGCTTTGCTGTGCATGGTCATACGTGCATGAAGATGCGCAGTGATGAAGAAAACTAATCAGAGGACAAAGAACCTTGTTTGCAGGATTGGAAGGTCAACATGGGTGCTGAAGTCCTGAGAATAATGGCAGTGAATGGAACAGAGGGAAGAATTGAATCACAGGCTCAAATTCAAAGTAGAATAAATTATCTCAAAATCAAAATAGAATAAATTATCTCAAAATCAAAGCAGAATAAATCACAGGCTCAAAATCAAAGTAGAATAAAAGGATATGATTAAGAAATAACATCTTATGGCCCTGAAGCAAGGCCAGCAGATTTCTATAGCTTCTGGTTTCAAACAGGAGCCTAAAGAGAATTCTTTCTGTGGTCTGTTGGTCATTTAAGAATTTTGGAAATGTAATGGTCAATTCATCAGAAAGAAAGAGCAGGTGAGTGTGGCAGACTTTTGGTGGCCTGCAGGAGAGAGACCTTGGCACCTCGGGACCTGCACCATGTGGTGACTCAGGGTGCCAGGAGAACAAGGAGCTCCTCCTCTCTCTGGGGGGTGGCTGTGAGCCTGCCGATGAGTGGGCTGAGAATCAAACATCTCATGTCGTCCTTTCCCCCGTCCCATGCCTCCCCCCAGCAAGTGGGAGCCAGTTAACTACACATCTTTTGAAAAGATTGGCTATGTTATTTATTATGAGCTCCCCGTATGCAAAGATAAGGACAACCATTTGGAAGAAAACAAGAGACAATATGACAGATAGTGAAGATCTCTGGTTATCTAGCTTTGAAATTTATGCTTTCTTATGTCTCATTCTGTTCTTTTTGTTGTGTTTAATTTTACCCCCTTTTAAAATAAATAAAAAAAATTAAAAAAAGAAATAACATCTTCTTTATTTTAAAGAGAATGAAACAAAACAAAGCAAAACAAAACAAAATAGAGCAGAGGAAAACAATGCAAATAACACAAGATTTCAGAAAAAGACAGCAGGAAATCAGCAGTGGCTACCATAATATCTCTTGTTTTCTTCAAAGTTGTTGTTCATACCTTCAGACACAATAAGTTAATACACATCAAAATAGTGTAAAAGCAATCAAAACACAACAATGAGAGTCCTAAGGGTTTTTAAGACCAGACACTATGAAATCAATAATGGCTACCATAATGTCTGTTGTTTTCTTCAAAATAGCTGTCCATAGCTCCATACATATTAGAATCAAATAATTGAAAACAGACTAAAGCCAATCAAATCCAAAACTAAAAGCATTATTGGCTTTTGAATTAAAATGATAGGAAATCATCAATGGCTACCATGTTGTCTCATTTTCTCCAGTGTAGTTGTTCATACCATCGCACATACTAAATCAATTCTTGTAAACTCTTTAGTGAAGTTCTGGACATATATAAGCATACACATGTACATCTATCCTTTCTGTATTAGAGGAAAAAACAAATTAACAAATAAATAACTATACCTAAGAACCCAAAACAATGTAAGCTTTCAAAACAAGGTGGTAGGACTAACAATTTTTGTTGTTTTGCATAGTTATCTTCATAAGTCTTGTTTGAAATACCAGATATAGTCATGCAAAACTGATTTAATCCTACAGATGTTATCTGTTTCATTCCAACAACAAATAGAATTAGTAATACAACCATTTTAGTGATTTTAAGTGTACTTATATGAATTTATGTCTTATTTCATTTCTCTTCCTTCTTTTCTCTTTTTCTCCGAGTTGTGTTTTCTTCTTTGAGCAGTTTCTTACCCTTTCACAATATTTATAGAAGATTTTATATCTTATTTACTCTTTCAGTTTCTTATACTAGGGAGAGAATACAGTATTTATACTTGTGAGTTTGATTTATTTCACTTCTAAGTGTGGTCTTAAGTCACATCCATTTACTTATAAAAGCCTCAATGTGGTCTTTCTTTATAGTTGAGTAGTACTCCATTGTATAAAAACACTGCATCTTTTTTATCCATTCCTTAGTTGATGTGCTTTGGGTTGTTTCCAAGATTTAGCTACTACAAGTTGTGCTGCTATAAATATGGGTGCACATATATTACTGTGATATGATGTTTTAAGTTCCTCTGGGAATATGTCTGCAAGTGGAATAGCTGGGTCAAGTAGAACCTCCAATATCAGCCTTTTGAGGAAACTCCACACTGATTTCCACAGTGGTTGCACCATTGTACATTCCCACCAACAGTGCAGAAGAGTTCCTTTTTCCCAACAGCCTTTCCAGCATTTATTATCGGTGGTTTTCTTGATCCCAGCTATTCTTTCTGGAGTGAAATGGAATCTCAATGTGGTTTTAATTTGCATTTCTCTAATGACCAATGATGTTGAATATTTTTTCATATATTTTTTTGCCATAAGAAATAATTCATTAAAGCGGAGAGATTATTAAAAATTCATGGTGTGACAGAAGTTTAAAACTAATAATTATATTAGAATGTTTTATAGTAATATTATAATGTTATATTAACACAAAATAGCATCAGTATTTTTTCTTGCATCAAAAATTCCCTAAGAATAGCAGGAAAAACAGCAACAATTATTGCATGCCTACTACTTGGACAAGTAGTTTTTATCATTATTATTTCTTTAGTTTAAATGAACTTTGTACAGTTGTGCTCGATGTTCAGATGGGAATAAGATTTCCCTAAGTGTGGTAATTTTAGTGTAAGTTCTTTCTGTAACAATCAGTTATACTTGTCTGAATTAAGTGATCAATTGTAATGAAGAAAATAAAAAAACAGCAATACAAACATGACTAGATAATTATTACACTCCTATCAATGACCTAATGTTTAATATTCACTAACTCACATGGTCCCCTTGACAACCTTTAAAAGTAAGTGGTATTGTACCTATTTTATAGATAAAGAAACTAACCAAAAGTAAAATTTCATTAACAATTGCTTATTTGTTTTAGTTTTGGGTGTTTTTGTTTTGAGACAGGATCTCTCTGTGTGATTCAGACTGGCCTTAAACTCATTATGGCCATGAACTTGAATCATCCTGCCTCAGCCTCCTGAGTGATGAGATCAGTTGTGCACCCCCAAGCCCAGCATCACTAACAACTGAGTGAGAGAGTCTAACAGTTCCATTTGGTTTTTATTCATACTCTTTCCCCTGTATCACACAACTCGTTAACTCATTTCTAGAAAAAATAACAACCATATCATGGTAGCTACAATAGAAAAAAATCAATGTCCAAGGAAAAGCTGGAAATTTAAACTCTTTTTCACACAAAAAAGTAGGATCAAGGATAGTTACCTTGTACCAAGGTAAATAAAACTAAGATGAATCTGTATCTTTAATTTTAAGATTGGGAAAAAGGCTAAAGATGAGATGTATTCTATATGTAGGTATTTGTAATAATTAAAGAAAGAAGATTTAATTCCAATATTGCTTATTTAATTCTGCACATGTCTAAATACTCTGCAGTAGTGTGGATCTTAAATGTCCCCCAAAGACCCACACATGAAGAACCTTGTCCCTATAGGGAGGTAGGGGGATTTTAAGAGGTGGAGCATGGTGAGAGGCCTTTAGGTCACCGGACCAGGCCTTGAGGGACCATAGAACCTTGTTTCTTTCCTCTTTCTTTCACTTCCTACCCATGAAGTAAGTGGTTTGACTTCACTATCTACTTCTACCATGATGTGCTGCCTCGCCCAAAATGATAACATCATCTACTACGGACTAAAACCCTTAAAATGTGAGTCAAAATAAGCCTTTTCTTTCTATAGTTTGTTATCTCAGGTATTTGTTCTAGTGCTGTGAAGCTGAATTACACACCCACGAATAGAAATGTTTGCCCTATACCTTTTACCTATAGTTCTAACAGAAATTAGTTTATTGCTAACATACCTAACTGGTGATGGTCACCTCTACCAAAATAATACATCATGGAAATGGTCCACCTTTATATATTTTGAGATTAGCTGCAGCCTTTTATCAGATTGAGAATCATCTGACTCACATAATGCACATTGCCCTGTACCTACCATCAATACCAGTTTGTCACCATCTAATATCCCAAAGTAATGGCAAATGCTAGAAATTAATGAGGGGTCAATTACCTGTCTCCTTGGATATTTCCCTTCAACTAAAGCACTTTATTTAAGTACTACAGTAAAAACATTCTTATTCTAAGAAGTTGAAAGAAGGAATACCTTGCTTACTTGAAGATGTTACTGCTCCTACCTATGTTTATAATATTTTGATAGATAACAGGAAGATGTAACTACCAAGGGAAAATAGAAAGCAACTCTCAAAAATCTTTGAAGAATATGCTTAAGTATTTCAGAAATGCATTTGATTATTCCGTGGATTTAATTTCCCAGAGTGACAATACCACAGTTGGGAACTTCCTTTTGGGGAGGAATGTGGATAAACAAGGCCACATTGCCTCAATCTTAAAGATGAGCATGATGAAAAGCAAAAGGCAAACAGCTTGATTATCAAAATCAAATCATCCCCATCATTGGTAGGTGCCGCATGACAGCCACTGGGCCACATGATGTTATCTGTGGAGGCCTCATGAAATAGAACCATCACACACAGAAAATTCAGCATCTAAGTGGAAAGTCAACTTGTACACATTGGGAAATCTATGATAGTTTGTGATAAACCCTAATTAATGGGGAAGAGAAGGACTACCTATAGTGATGCTTCCATCCTAACCCTTCAAACTCTTTTAGTCAATGCAGTTACACAACTATCTCTACATCAATGATGAATGAACAATTATTCAGAAAATCTATGCTAGATTTACGGGTTACAGTACAAGGGATTAAAAAGCCACGTTCAAATTGTCACAACACTACCACTTACTAGTTTTGTGATCTTGGACAACTTCTTACCTTTGAACATTTGTTTCCCTGTCCATAAAATGAAAAGTAGAAAGAGCTCCTGCACAGCTGTGGTGAGAATTGAGTAAAATGATAAATGTAATAGAATAATCAGCAATCATGTATTAATCCCTGTCTAAATGGCACGGTATCTGGAACTTTCTTACAAGAGTCACAGCTGAGAAATAAACTCCACACTGTGAGCCCTCATTCCCTTTCTACAACGTAAGAGATGGGGAGAGAAAGAGTTCAAAGAAAGGAATGATGAGGTGGATTGAGAAAGCTTGCCCAAATAGGGAAGAGAGAACAAGTCAACTTGGTATCAAGAAAGGAATTTAGATAATTAAGAAGACTGTTAGTTCTTCCCTTTGGGAGGGGGCTAATGCCAGAACAATTGTTTTTTGGCATGCGGTATCAAACATTGTATTCACTGTCTTTAATTGCTCTTTGATGTACAGGTCTAAACTTTAGGGTGACATTAAGCAGTTATGAGTAAGAGCCAAGAACAAAAATTAGGATGCCAAATTCACAAGTCCCAAGTCCAAATCCCTCTGCTAGATCTATTAAGACATTGATGATTTGTCGTCCAAGTTCTGGTCAGCCTAAGCCAAGCCTCAAAAAGGGCAAGGTGTGGTCACTCTTCCCTTGGGACAGACATTTCTAGCCAACCTGTGGAAACCTGACAGCTCGGGGTCTTTGCATAAAGGGCAAGTCTTGGAATGGGCCTACTGGTGTAGCAAACTTCCAAGGGGCCTAACACTCTGCTCACATAATGGGCTCCACATGCAGCCACAGCTATTCACAGCAGCAGCCTGTGTGTGTTTTGTTAAAGCCTCTAGATCATATTTCTTCGCTTTGCAAGTCTATGTCCTACAATTGCTCCATTAAATTTTGCCTCCCTTTCCTCCTGCTCCACATTCTTGGAAATTCACAGTCAACTATGCAAACAAATACACAGGATTATAAAAATATTTTTTAAGTCATCGTTTCCCCTCTCTGTTTTTCTTCTGCTTCCCTAAGTGTGAATTTCTATAGTATTGGCTTCCTGGAAACTTAGATCTGACAGGGCGGGCAATGGGACAGATGGTGGATTCAGCAGAAGGAACAGAAAAGGAAGAACCAAAAAGAACAGCAAGCTGGTTAGCTAGGTCTCCTCCTAAATGAGTGGAAACTAAGCCAGAAAATGGCATCAGCAAAGCAACAAAAGTCATTAGACAAGTAAGTACAAACAAAAGGGAAGAAAAGACAAAACAGAATCAAGTGACTAGTTAAAAAATAAAAACTATTTACCTGCAGAACATGGGGAGACAAAGACAGTCTCATCTCTGATAAAGCAGGAGACAGAGAACCCATGTATGAATACTATCATAAGCCATGTTCTGGCGGCCCCGTCCCTGTGAAGTGCAATCTAGAGGACTATTTTTACCAAGTGTTTTGCAAACGCCAGCTCTGGACACACATTTTCCCTAAGGAGAGAATTCCACATTATCTTATCTTCTACACATGTTTAGGTAAGTGTAAATTCTTTATAAAAATGTAGAAACCTCTGTTGGCTATTCATCTTTTTTATAATCAGAAAATAATGAATCAAATCTTAGGAAGCTTTGACTGTCTTAGATGTCAACTTTCTATAGGTTGGGGAGAGAATAGTTTTTAAATCCCATGATACAAGTACACTAAGGGGCAGCTTAAATGGATTTCATGTTATAAACAGTTTAGATTACTTTCTATTCTCATTTGGCTTTCAATAGAAGTGTTTCCAAAGAAAACTGCTCCTTGATCTTGGCTCCAGTATACTCTCTATGACATGTTTAGTCATCATAATCCATTGTCCCTAGTGCCTTCATTAACCCATGAAAATTAAAATTTTGAGTAGGTAGAGTAAATGCATTTTGAATTGCAAATTCTTGGAGCATAATTATGCCCAATGATTGGTAATACCTGTGTATTGATCTTTCAAACAAAACTAACACAATTTTTTAAAAGCCACATGCATATTAGGATTTCTTTCCTTAATTCCTCATGTTAACATGACAGGGAGAGTAGGGTCCTTCAGGTCCAGGGATATAGCTCAGTGGTGCAGTGCCTATCAAGCACAAGGTTCTGAGTTCAATTTCCAGTACAAAACAAAGTCCTTCAGGAAAGAAATTTTTAGCCTGGTTTTTGTTTGGGTTTCTGTTAAAATTAGCAGAATTTACTATAGCTGGGCATTAGCACCTATTTTTATTTGATCCCTTGTAACAATCCTGGGTTAGATACTATCTCATTTTACATGCAGTAAGATCAGGGTTACACAGCTTGCAGACATCTGGGTAGGAGACATATCCACACCACAGCCTCAGCCTGTTACCCCCTCACACACGCCCGCATCTGCAGCACACGCTGAAGATTTCTGGAAGCTTCAGGACATGACTGTGAGTGTATAAATCCTTAGAACATAAAACTAACTTAATCCTCTTCCCTAAAGCCCCTGAATATGGTACTAGGGTATAGTAATCCCCTTTGCCGCGTGAGTGGAGCCTTAAAACCTGCTGTAGTCCAGCATCTCTGCCTCTTTCTGTGTATCCACAGGTGCCACATTCCCAACTGCTCTGTCCCATCATGCACTTCTCCATGGAGATTCTTCCGCCCAGTCTTCTCCCCTTCGCCTCCCCCTGCTCTGTAGCAGACCCTTCCGTATCCACTTCTAGATCACTGCCATAGCCAAGATTTGAAAAAAAGTATCTGGATTTCAAGGGACACAAACTCATCCCAAAGCAGCTCAGAGAGGACAGAATTTGACTGGAGGACACAAAAGGAAGGGTGCAGGGTAAAATACCGATGCGAGCCTTAGACCTCAAGGAGAACTGGGAACCAGAGAATGAATGCTCACTTCCCTGTAGTCCCACCTGCTAACCCTACTTCTCTCACCTTCGTCCTCTGTGCACCCCCCACCTGTCCTCCAGAGGGCCAGCCCACGGTCTCTGCAGCTGGGTCACTCTCATTCTCAGAATCTATTTGGAAAAAAAGGAGGTGAGAGAAAATCCCAAATAAGCAAACCTCTAGACCATTTGAACGTGGTAGAGGAGCAGTCAGGTAAGGATGTGGAAACACTTTTGGAGTGGAGCCGGGGCAGTTGCCAGAACAAGGTGCAGGCTTTTGCCACCACCCAGATCTGCCCTTGCTTTTTATTCTCTTTGCATCTCCTTCAGAATCTCTCCTAGTAACCTGCACCCTAAGCCATCTTAATAGCACCCATCCCAGGAGCTTTATTCTGTCACCTCTGCAGGCCTTCTTTGAATCCCTCTCACCACACAGAAGTTGCTGCTTTGTCATTATTGACCTTACATTAAGAAAGGGGGAGATGCCAGGTTCAACTGACACCCACGCCCCAGCAGTGGTGGAGCATGTCAGTCTGGCAGCTGGCAGAACCTGACCCCTCAACACACATCCACACACATTTGTACACCCCAAGTTGGGCACCCAGAGCCCCCAGGAGCCTATAGAGTCTACACTTACCCCATCAGCATCCCCACACCCCAGGGAGTGTAATATTAAATAGCAAATAAAAAACACAACGACAGAGAATGAGAGATTGAGGAAGAAAGGAAACAATTTTCTATTTTAGCACCAATACAATGCTTTTCGCTTCTCTTGTTTTTCCTTTTTTGAATGAGACCTCACATTTTTATTTTGCACTAAGCCCTGAAAACTATGTAGTCAGTCATGTTAGTCACCTAACACTGTGCCAGGTATCTAAGAAGTGTGGAGTTGTATATAGGTCTTTATTCTTATCATCATTCCAAACTGCTCACACAAAGTCTGACACTTTCATAAAACAAAGGGGTTCCAAAATTATTTGACACAAGCAATTTCATTTGAGCTTCTAAGATAGATAAGATATGAATATTATGTACATTTTGTAGAAGAAAAAGCTAAATTTAGAAGTCAGAAGATTAAATATGTCACTGATTAGTGGCAAGACAGGACACCATGACCAGGAGCCTGTTTTGCCCTGGTACCTGCCCCTTGGTGACCCGTGGGCAGCACAGCAAACTTTTTCTCGCCCTCCTGGAGGCAGAATGAGCCAACAGTATTGAGCTGTCTGGAAACTTCTGGGTGCCACAGCACTAGGAGTATTTGCTGGGCCACTGCCCCAAGGAGTTCCACCCTTCCCTGCATTTATTTTCTTTCTCAAACTTCACAAAATCATAAAAACCAAAGATGACACTTGAGAAGCAGCGATCCAACTCTGAAAACCCAGCCCGAGGCATGGACTGTAGGACCACAAGATGTGTTTCTTTGCAACTGTTGACTTAAGTCTGTTTACCTGGTGCCTTCTTTCCGATTTCCTTCCCCGGAACTTGGGCGGCCCTCAGATTTATGCTCAGGCAGACTGGGGTTTTATGATGCATTCATCAGCCATCCCTCCCTAGGACGCGGCACCTCTCCCTGCAGCTGTGAAAACCACCCACTTGTACTTAGGCGAGCGTCAGGCAGCGCTGTAAGTATAATTCCTCGGAAATAATACCTGGGTCTGGCCAAAAGGTTTTTCCCAATTGCCCAAGATCTGGTGATAAAAATACCAAATACGAGGTGGAGTGAAAAACAGTGGTCAGACCAACTCACAGGGTAGAGTGGAACAGGAGTCACAGTTTGAGATGAAGGAACAGAGACACTGTCGGATGCCAAGCTCCTGAATTTACCCCGGTGTGCCCTGCCTTGCAGATGCTTAGAGTACATGTGGAGTCACACTCCAAGAGGCCGTGCCCAAAACAGAGGTGGTGTTGAAACTTAACTAAACCCAGCAACTGGCTGCCTTGTGTTTCAGAAGAATTTTTTTGTAATTACCTTGACTTTCCTTATGGGATTATTAAATGAAAAATAAGTGTAGACTCAGTGGCTAGAATATGAGGCAGCAGTTGAGATTGGTCCTTAAAGTAGAAAACATAAAAAATTAATAGTAGGTAGATATATTTACTGGAACCTGTTGTCATCCATTGGACCCTTCATATATTATTTCTCTCACAACAGTTCTGAATCACATTTCTTATTAAGGATATCTTAAACCTGAAGACATTGAGGTCCGAGAAGAGCATAACATGCCCTAATTCACACAATAAATTACACTGTCAGTGGTTGTAAGTCGGATACCATATCTCCCCACCAAGCAAGTTCCACTCACACTGTCCCCTAAGCCTCCCCTTAGGGCCACAGTGGCTGCCACTGCTAACGTCAAAAAAATTCACAGCCTGCTTTTCAGGAAGAGGGCCAGTCTCTTACAGAGCTGGTGGCTCAGGGAACTGCCACCAGAATCGGGGGCGCCTCTCCACAGGTGAAGGAAGGCTCACCGTCACTGGAAAACAGATGCAAAGAGGTCTGGTTTCCCACTGGCTAACTAGTTTTGTCCCTTATTTCTTCTGTTTGCATCTAACCAATTTCCTTATTATGGAAGCATTTCTTCCAGAGAAATACAAATTAAGACCAAGGAGAAGCATTGAGAAGGTGTACTTCTATAATTCTGTCTGCTTGGCCAGTAGAGAATCAAAATAAAGATACCACCACTGTCACCAGGAAGAAATTTGTATCTCTTGAAAACGATCAGTTTGGGGCTGGGGATTTAGCTCAGCGGCATAAGCACCTTCCTTGCAAGTGTGCGGTCATCAGTTCAATGCCCAGTACCGATTTAAAAAAAAGAAAAAAGAAAACGATCATTTGTGAAGTTACCTGAATTGTATTCATTCCTGCTCTTGCATCTTGCATTTCAAACAAGGGAGAAGTTTTCTGTAAGTACATAGACAGTCAATAAGATAAATTCCCATATAAGTGCATTTATTTTTCACAGTTTGCATAGAAAATAAATTTTGTTGACTCCCATTAATTATCTAGTATTCAGTTATTCAGTTGACAGCTACAAAAGAGTAATCAATTTCACTAAGTGTTGAAATATCATTTTTGTCTTTTTCCATTCTCTTTTAAATTAAGGTGCATTGTATACATATACCAACTCCACACAAAGAATGTAAATATGATGTATTGCAAACACATACTAACTCAAAAAAATTTAAAAACATCATATGTAGAAGACAATACTAGGTATCATGAAAGGATATGGAATAAAATAGATGTTATTATTTACACAATAAATAAGCTATCACAGAGTATAAAGGGCAAGAAGTAAAGCTGGTACCTACATAAGTAACTGCAACACGAACCAGGCAGTAGAAACCCCTGGCAGTGTCAGGCATCCAGAAAGATGGAGCTTGTCTTCATCCAACCTGATCACCAGAACCCTAAGGATGTGATTATGAGCTAGGAAAATGCTTTGTAAGGAGCTTCGGAAAAAAGAGGATTTTAAATCATTGTCCTTATTATGCACCATGGGACAGGAAAGAGTTTTACTTCAACTTGCAGAGTTTAAGTAACTTACCTAAGGCTACAGAGTAAGTAGTGAACAGGGAAACCAACTCAGGCAGGATAATCTCTTCCATAAGCTTCAATTTCCTAGCTATCAAACGAAAATAACTGGGTCAACCTCATATGGATTTTTGTGAGAATTAAATGAGGCAATACTTGCAAAGGGTTGTGCATATTTCTCAGCACAATTCAGTCACATAAATTATTACTGGTGTTATTATTGTCACCAATAACAGTAATAAATTATTGTTACCTTCATTCCTCAGCCTCATTCCTCCAGAAGTAAGTCAGACTAAGTTTGCCAGCACTTGGTACTTTGTATGGCTTTGTGCAAAGGTCACTTTATCCAAGTGGAAAGTTTCTCAACCATTTTTGAAGCAGCTAGTCTATTTATTGGAAGGTAATATGTTCATGGTGGAATAAAAAAATTTTGCACCAACTGTATTATGTCTACTCAGCTGAAACATAAAGTTCTGTCTTCTAGAGGAGAATAAGACTGACTTTAAGAACAGACTTGGTCCCCTGTGGTCTTGCACTAATTAACAGGGGAGCTGCTTCATTAAGTACAGGTCACTCCAAAAAGTTTTCTAATGACTGACTACTTCAGGTATATTCCTGTGGCACCTCCAATATTCAAGACAGAGGTACACGAGAACACTGTGCCTTACAAAAGTAGATTAGGCAAACTCCTTATAAGACCAAATTCCAGTCCTGGCCTCCTGCAGCACTCCAGGGTTCTAACTGAACCATGTTCTAGTCTCTAGCCACCTCTTCCTGACTCCTCAATTCACCACAGAAATTCTTCCCATTAATTATTCCAGCACTGTGAAAAACGAAGGCAGAGAGAGGCTGCTGAAAAAACAGTGGATCATACGGCTTGACTAAAATCCATACTAAAGTCTCAGTCTCAGCACCAACCACGAACCCATTCTGATGTGCCTGGTGACACTGACATAATTTGTCACCCATTTCCCTAAGGTGACTACACCACCTGCCCAGCCCTGCTTGGATCTGCTTAATCCATCAGTCATTATCAACACCAGAACTGAAGATAAGCAGGCATTGTCAAGTTGGTGTTATGGTTACTGCTATTTTAAATGGCACAGACACCAAGAACTCTTCCAACATTAAAATCTCAGCATGGCTTTCTGGCTTCCTTGTGAAATAATGTCTAATGGCTTGGACCAATATTTTCTGCCATACTTTCTGTTTCTATAAATACACAAGCATGTCTCCTAATTAAGTTCTTATGTGAATTGTGTTAAGTCTGTGGGGTTTGGTGACTGCTAAAGTGCTCTGTGGTTTTGTCCTTTTATTTCAGGAAATACTTCCCCAATTTACCCTCTCCATGGTTCATGTTCCTCTGTTCAAGGAGCTCACTTTTTTGTCAAACTGTTGCTCACATTCCTCATCTAGGGGGAGATGAACTGGATGTCTACTTGTAATATATGAAAAAGGGAGACTTTCATCCTCTACAAAAACAACCATAGAAGAACTAATGGGACCAATACGGTATCAGTCACCAGAGTCCCAGTGTATTTTTTGTCATCACTGATCAGTGTGAGACTAACAACTGTCATATTCAGAAGCACATAAATATCACTTTTTAATGGCTGTCTATGGAGTCTCAAAAGACTGGTAAGACCTTAGTTAGGGAAGATTTTCTTCTTAGGGTTAAAATTTTAATGTATTTTACTTAAATAGATTTTTGAGTTTACAGATGCAGATTATCAATTTGGAATTGCTAAGCATCAAGACTATTACAATAGGGAGAAAATGATGATCACTGCCCTTTCCTAGTATGTCACCCATCTTCTCAAAGAGGAGACAAGCAAAAATGGGGGTGAGTTGGAATTTGATAAAATAGTACATTATGTAATTTTTACCACTAAGGAAACTCAGGGTCTTCTAAATCCATGTCTTCACTGATGCTTCTCTCTGGAAGCACTCAATGTGTTTTTTTAAAGTTTGTCAATTATTAGGGGCTAGAGGAAATCTGTGTTTACCAAGTCTAAGCCTCTTAAGTGTCTCTTTAAGTATCTGTGCATGCCTGGTCAACAATAAGTGATAACTGTAGCTCTCACCAATTTTGGTTTCACCATTAGGGCCACTGTCAGACTTGCTTCTTTTCCTCCTTTGTGTTTGGAACCCAAAGGGACAAAGAACAGTGAGTGGAATGAAGTGTGTGCTAACATCTCAGACCTTTAAGATGACACTGAAAGTTAAGTGTAATGGGAGGAACAGATACTGTAAGGGAGAGTAAATCATTATTATGGAAGTAATAGAAATAATGGGCAGTTCATTGTATTCAAGGTCCCTAAGTACCCAATGAGAGTCTCTCATAAAGATCCCTAATCACACATGTGTAGTGGTGTACATCTGTAATCTCAGCTCAAGAGGCAGAGATAGGAGGATATCAAGTTCAAGACCAGCCTGGTCAAGGTAATGAGACCATGTATAAGAATTTTTTAAAAAGGACTCAAGATATAGTTCAGCAATCTCTGGCACCATAAAGGAAGAAGAGGAGGAGGAATAAGAAGAAGAAAAGGAGGAGGAGGAAGAAGAAGAAGAAGGAGAAGGAGGAGGAAGAGGAAGAGGAGGAGGAAGAGGAGGAGAAGAAACTAACAATGTATTCATGAAGCCACCAATGTACCAGAAAGTGAAGTGACCATAATCATTGAGATTTCCTATCCAAATTAGAATTTGGGAAATGGAAAATCAAAACACAAGTTTAAACTAGGGGTGCAGCTCAGCAGCACAGTACCTGCCTAGCAAATGCGAGGTCCTGAGTTCAATTGCTGGTATGATATATGTGTGTGTGTGTGTGTATGTGTGTGTGTGTGTGTATGTGTGTGTGTGTGTGTGTGTGTGTGTGTTTATAGCTTAAAAACTTCCTCTGTTTATTTCCGAAAACACAGTCTGTCAAATGAGTTGAGTTTTGGTAGCAGAAGCAAGAGTGTTCTTCTCTCTGATTTATTTCTTTATTTCTCCTTGGTTACTAATAAAGAGACCAGTCTTGCTGGTTTGTCTAGGAGTATCCTGGTTTTAGCAGTAAAACTCTTGTTTCTCAGAAACCCCATCATCCAATGCAAACCCAACATGATCACCACAGAAGGAAAAAGATTACGCACAACTTTTTGCAATTTAGTCTAACAAAATATAGTGGCTTTATAGTTGGGTTCAGCCTACTCTGATGTTTCTGCCTAGTTCAGTCTGGCACCATCCAGCAGGCTTCAGAAAGCAGTATGAGGCTCTTCCTCTGCAGGAACTCTTGGTGTCTGGTAGAGCCTCTCGTTTAGACTCCATGGCAGGTAGGCAGGAGCCAGGGATAACACTCCTTGCATTAGGGCACCTTGTTGGAGTTTCATAGACAGCAGGAAAGCCTGCATGAAACACAGTTCTGAGTCCTAAGTCAAGGTGCTCCCTAAGGAACACTGCAGTGTGGCCTGGACTTCTGATGGTGACACTGCTTGGTATGGGAGTGATATGAGGGAGGAGGGGGCAGAAAACACAGCCCTGCACCAATAAGAAGTCTCACTCATATTCTATGTGACTCTGGTTTGAAGTTATACATTGACTCACTATACACACTGGGCATCATCTGACCCTCTGGCCCAAAGTATAAAGCTATTGGTTGTATCACAGGATTAGATGCTTCTTGGAACTGACAAGTTGGAGTGATGCTTCTTCCAGTGTCATGTGCAAAACTACCTCTTTTACTCTCACTCTAAGTCTGAACCCTGGATGTACCTGAACAGTAAACCCACAAGCTATTTCCTTCTCCTCCCCTCAGGCCGGCAATGGCTTTCTCACAGGGCCCTACACAGGGTCCAAGCCACAAACCAAGTCCAGGGAAGCTGGATAGTCAGATAGCCATTCTCAGAGCCACCAGTTGGCCCACAGACTGCTTTGCCTCGATTTCCTACTGGCACATTACCCTTCCTCTATCCATGGTTACAAGAGAATTGTGCTGAGGCAGCATGGTGTAACTCCATGGAGATCAGGCAGAGGTTTTCCAGCTCTGGAATTCACTTCACAAGAAGGTGTTGGCATCCAGCCCTAAGGGCCCTCAAAACAGGCACACAAAGTCTAAGCTGGCAGCTCTGAGGGACCCCAGGTTTGGAGGAAGAGGCATTAGTTTCCATGTCCCCTCAGAGATAGGTGAGAGGCTTCACTATGGAGGTGAGCTGGGCTCATGAGTGAATTAAAATCATCTTTAGTACTTCCTGTGTACAGAGCCAGGGAACCTTCTGCTATGAACTGAACTGAAAAAATAAGAAACTAGAACTTAAAGAATGAGATGATTTGTGTCCTTACCTTAAAGAGTTTTTAGTCAAACACTTTGGAGATCAAGAAATAAGCATAGAAATGATTTGAGGGATAAGAACATATATAGACTAACAGTGACTCAAAAAAATGACAAATTGAACTTACCTCAAGCTTAGGCTTCCTGGATTCTTGGGCTCTCAAAGATCTCTATCCAAACTGGAAAAAGCTGTGGGTCTTGCTGAACATTCAGGGCTCTCCAGATCCTTCAGGTTGCTGTCTGCTTTTCCCAGGGAACATTTGAAACTAAGAAGAGACTAAGAAGAGGTTTTCCTTGACACAAAGGCTCTTTCTGAGAGAAAAACCGGTTTATCACTCCTTTCTCACACAGCAAACTGAAATGAGGTCACTCTATTTCACACACAGCTCTTAGACATGCCCCTCCTTGATTCATTCAATATTTGTGTGTGTGCATATCCTGTGCCAGCTTCTACACTGTGCTGGAGATGTGGACCTCAGAAGATTGAATTTCTGCTTGTTGTAGAGCTTGCTATCAAACCCTCTGCCCCGGGGTTTCCCAGGCCCGAGACAAGATCTGCAAACTTTCTTGGCTGGAGAGTAAAATGAGGTTCATTTGAGGGAAGCATCGTGAGGGGAGAGGGTGTCTAACGAGACAGAGAGGACTGTGAGACCTAGATCTTCTTTTGCCCTCCATCCCACAAGCTATTGCAAAGTTCAGCCATATTACTAATGTGAATACGTGAGCATCCTATAGGGATAAAGACTCACTTGTAACATAAGCTCCGTCATTTGCTTCTCCAGGGAAGCTTTTTCAATTGCTATTGAAACCTACTTTAATAAAGAAAGTTATTGAATTCTGACACCCCCTTCCAGTTTAGATAAACCCTTTGAATTCCACAACATTAATAATGATGATGGTGATCATGGTTGCTGTCTCCAAGACATTAGCAGAGGCAGCATCATCAAGCTGCAGGTGAGTTCTGTGATGCCCACCTGCCTCACACCCACTTTGGAACTGTTAAGATCCCAGTCTGGTGCCACTCACTCCTGAGAAACAGCTTGTTTCTACGTTTTTATTCTTCATTGTTTTCCTATGCACAGAACCTTAGGAAGAATAAACCTACAACAGTCACTTAATAGCATGTTTTGAATGAATAAATACATTTAAATAATAAAATAATTAATGACAGGTCACACAAGCTTCTCCTGTAAGCTTACTTTTACTTCAGTAAGAGAAGTACGAAGCATGACCCAGGAAAAGCCCCAGTCAACAAAGACTTAAGTAAGCTCTGTTTATAATAAAACTCATGTTTCGCAAAAGACGCTGCTCAGAAAACACCCAGACCTGTGCAACTGAAAAATAAATGTGAACTTCTCAAAACAAAATGAAATAAAGCCCATCTAACCAGAGAATGTAGGGAGCCTCCAGCTCATGTGATAAAGCCACAAAACTGCAAGAAGAGCATTCAGGGCAAAAGCCCCAGGCCGATCCATCAGCCTCATAACAGCACACACTGTACTCCGAGCTGTTCAATGTTTGTGTCCCAAAGCATTGGCCAGATGAATTAGGAATGTGAAAACAACACAACATTTTTGCAGTCTTTGGATTTCCAGGTCCTGTGGCTTCCATTCAGACTCCGCTTTGTAAGGACTGCATGCTTCCATGGCCTTTGCTGTTTTCATCTGCAGTGAGTCCAAAAAAAGTCCATCCAGTTGTTTTCATCTGAAGTGAGTCCCTTCATCCCTGGCTAGCTGAGGCTGGAGAGGCATTCCCAGGCTGGGGCTACAGCAGTGGCACAAGGGACAGGGTAAAGCCAGGACTCCTATGGCAGCCTGGGTGGCCCTGTCCAGGACCTGGTCCTCTCCTTTCTCAGATTATTGGCCTGGAAAAAGGGAAGTATGTTTCACCATGGAGACCCTCTCCAAGGAAAGCAGTGTGGCTTAATGACCTGTTGGAAAAGTGTTCACTTTTCACGCCTACAAATGGCCTTTGGTATTTTTCTGGTGCCTTGGAACTCTCCCCTCTTTTTTGCAATGGCAAACAAGACGAAACATCAGAGTCTGATTTCTTAGGTACTAAGGGTCTTTTCCACCTGAAAATGAATTTCTGTTCTGCTTTTCCGGTAGAACTAAGGATGAGATCTCATCACTGACCCATGACTCTCCCTCAATACATGGAAAAATAGATTTTTTTTTCAAAATAATCCCAGTTTATGTTAATCAGAGATAACTTTGGTCAACCTCACAACATAAGGGAAGAAATAGTGAGCACTTCCTCTGTCCTGTTCTGGTCATTGCTTCCCAGAAAGTTCTTTGGTTCAATCAATGTGTCCGTGGGAGCCCATATTTCTTTCTTCCCCCTCACGCACCATGGTCCATGGCCACCACGTCTCCAAAAGGTCTAAGCTTCACGAATGGGCTCCAAGACTCCTCATTCTGACCTGGATTTCATGGTTGTTGTCTTAACCAAATCCAACTAAGAAGAGTTAAGTAAATGATGAGGAATATATGTGATTCAGTTTTCAAAGAATTTTTAATGACATGTTTAAGTAAAAAGAAACCAGGAATGAACATACACATAATTTTCCTTATGACTTCTGTGACATGTATACTGGAAAAGCAAAAGACTGTTTATCAGAAGAATATTGATTCTACAATATTTGTTTATCTTTATTATGGACCAGTATATAGTCAGTTTTGAAATAACAAAATTCAAATATGTACATTATATGCATAGGATGTCATTTGTTGCCATTCTGTTCGGGTTTTGTGACAGACACTGATTCTAAGGAACCAGGCATCTCTACTTCCCTCTCTCAGGTGGCCAAGGCTGTGAGAAGCCATGCAGAGCTCTCTTCCCTGTTTCCCTCTGTTTCTTCCATGTGAAGAAGTCCATTTGTACCCAATGGTGGAGCTAAAAGATAGTGAGATTCCGTGAGCCTCTTCAGACATCCTCAGACTCTATGGACAAAGTATGAGTGAGAGACAAATTGTAGTGATTAAGCCATAGAAATTCTATCACTGTAACATCATCTCTCTTAACCTCACAAATACGATTCATTAACTGTATTAATTTTTTCTCGTTACCAAGTTGATACATATGTCATAGTCATACGTATTTTTGCATGTACTGTGCAGTTATATACATATTGATAGCTGACATATTCTAAAACTTTATGATTATAGCACAAAAGAATATCTATAGTTATAGTAATTTATTGTATGTTTCTAAATAACTAGAAGAAATAATTTTGAACATTTGCAATACAAGAAATGTTAAGTGTTTCAGGGGTAGGTATGCTAATTACTCTGACTTTATCATTACACACTGTATGTTGGTACTGAAATATCATACTGTATCCCATATATATGTACAATTAATATGTGTGAATTTAAAATTTTAGAGGATTAGATTTTTAAAGCTTTTATGATTATATATGTCTATATATCCACTTCTGCATAATTTTGTCACTCTTGATTTTATATAAAGTTAATGTATATAAAAAATTTTCCTAATGATTTTCATATCATTATACAGTTACACTGATCACTAATAATAATTTTTACCTTAAATTTATTCTATGATTTTATGGCATTAATATAGCCATCCCAATTATATTTTGATTAGCATTTTCTCATTACATCCTTCTTACTATATATAAGTACTATATATCTATACATATGTCATATGAACATTTGTATCCATTAATGTAGTTGCAATATATTTTCATTCACTCTGTTTTTAATTAATCTCTTCAAACTGACTAAAATGATGTGAACTAATACATTTTTACTTGTTTCTAACATGTATTTTATGTTTTTATTATATTTTCTCTTAGCTTCTTTATAATTCTTACTTATGTTGGCTTGATCAACTGTTCTTTGTCTTTATTATATGTGTATAGAA
>PVJX010013476.1:0-47421 GCA_004027295.1 Dolichotis patagonum | reverse complement strand
AGAAAGGGTCGGTGCCGATGTGCTCTAGGTTGATGGAGGCTCAGAAAACGTGAGCCATGGCTGTCTATAGGATCTAGGATAAAGGTGCCAAAGCCACTGGGTGCCCCAATATTTTAACAAAGCAGGCATTTGAGTTTTTCTCACCTCCTTTATCTCAGCCACACTCTTGGCTCCATGTAACTCTTTGGTTTTTGCCTCAGGCTGCTGGTTTGTGCCCATTGGCCCAGTTTCCTCCCCTGCCCAGGGATCTGTGAGAAATGGTGAGAGGAGTGAAAAGCAGTGGCTTTTTCCTGTTTAGTAACCCTTTAAAAGTCTACAGGGGTCTAGAAAGATTTCTGCTGGTTTGTTTTTTTCCTAGTTTTGCTCTAAGCCACTCTCTCACCTTCTTCCAAGTAAGTAAATCCATAGCTCCCTCCCCCTGAAACCAAGGACAGGCCTCACAAACAAACTCAGAAATTTAAGAAATTTAACAAGCTGTGCAGTCTTGATAGGCATCTCTCTAACCTTAAGCAAAGCTTTAAGGATTTTAATGTACAAAAAAAGATCTTTAGATTCTAAAATTCCCCTGCAGTAACTCAATGCACTCCATACCTTAGTCCTGTTGCATGCACTCCCAGAACATCTCCTCATCTTGACTTACTGAGTCCCCTCATGATTAGGCCTATTTGTGTGCCACCTGCTGTGACCTGTGCAGCCAGCAGAGTCCTGAGAGGGGGTGATGGACGATTAAGATAAAACTACACATGCTGAAAGAAAAGCTGGGACTGTGTGGGACCTGACTTCTCTAAGAGAGGCAGTGACAAACGAGCACAGTCTATATCATTATTTTTACATGCAACAGGGCCAAAAGTGCAAAGTCTCAGTGTTTTGCTAAAAATACTAAAAGTAAGACATTCTCAGAGCTACCTGTGCTACAGTTAACAAAATAACTATAAAATAAAATAAAATAAAATAAAATAAAATATAAAAAGTGCCAAGGCCAGACACCCACTGGACTGGCTTTGCTCTAGTACCAAGGAGTTTTCTAACCTCCAACTCAGACTCAGCTCAGCCACTTACCGCACAGCACTTACAGATACCAGGACATTAAGAACGAGAAAACGATGTTCATTTTGACTACTCCTCCTCAATACAGTACTTCATTTTACCCAAAGCATTAGGCAAGGGACAGAAAGAAAAAGAATACATACAGGAAAGGAAGAAGTCAAACTATCCTTATGCACTGACCACATGATTCTTTACAAAGAAGACTCAAAAAAATTCTACCAAAAAGCTCCTAGACCTAATAAATTCAGCAAGGTGGCAGTGTAGAAATTCAACACACAAAAATCAACAGTATTCCTACACACCAATAATGAACTCACCAAGAAAACAAATCAGGAAAATAATACCTTTCACAATAGTATCAAGACAAAGACAGGATTAACCTAACTAAGGAAGTAAAAGACCTTTATAAAGAAAACTATCATATTATGAAAAAGACAAAACAGTGTATCACAAAATGGAAAGACAACCTCTGTTTCTGGATAAGCAGAACTAATATTGTCAAAATGGCCATACTACTAAAACTGAGGTACAGATTTAAATGCCATACTAATAAAAAATATCAACAGCATCTCCCTCAGAACTAAAAAAATAAATACTAAAATTTATATGGAACCTGAAGAGACCCAGAATAGCCAAAGCAATCCTGGGCAACAAGAGCAAAGCAGGAGACATCACAATCCTGAATTTCCAGTCCTATTACAAAGCTACAATTATTAAAACAAAACAAAACAAAACAAGCCAGCATGGTACTGGTATGGACACAGACATGTAGATCAGTGGAATACAAGAGAGATGTAGAAATAATTGCAGGCACATTCAGCCATCTGATTCTTGATAGAGGACCCATAAACATATATGAAAGAAAGATAGCCTGTTAAAAACATTGTGCTGGGAAACTAGTTACCCACACGCAGAAGATAGAATCTAGACCCATATCTCTCACCATATAGTAAAATAAAATAAAAATGAATCAAAATATTAAAATAGAAACAATCTGCTAGAAAATAAAATAGGTAAAAATCTTGAAGAAAGCTTTTGCACAGCAGTGGAAACAACCAATTGAGTGAGAAGACAACCTATAGAATGTGAAAAAAGTTTTGCCAACTATACCATGAAAGAAATAAAAAAACTATTAACCCTCAAAACATTAGAATTGGGCATCCCACATTGGTCAGTTCTAACTTGCATCTCACCCCCAAAATAAAAACCTCAATCAAAAAATGGACAATTGCAGAGATACTTCTTGGAAGTACAAATGGTTAAAAAAATACATGAAGAAATGTTCAACATCACTGGTCATTAGAAAAATACAAATTAAACAACACTGAGATTCCATCTACCCCAGAAAGAATGGCTATCACCAAGAAATCAAACAAATGCTGGCAGGGCTTAGGGGTGGTTCTGTCTATATCAGTGATGGGAATACTATGGAAATCAGTACAGAGATTCCTCAGAACACTAGAAACAGAAACCCCATTCTACCCACTTACTCCCTTGTTAAGTATATTCCCCAAAGAGTTAAAGGTGTCATCACATTAGATGTCGTATTAGCTATATTTAGGAAGTAACCTAATGTCCATCAACAGATGAATGGATAAAGAAAACGTAGTATTTACACACAATGGGCATATTGCTCTGCTATGAAGAACAAATGTGAAGCATTTATAGGAAAATGTATGCCATCTTGAGACTAATGTTAAGTGAAATGAATACAAGATTAAATATCACATTGTAGGAAAAGGGGTTGTGGGTGGGGAAAGAATAAAAAAGGAAGAGGGGGGAGAAGATAGGCAAGGAGGGAGGAAGAGGGGAACGGGAAGGAAGGGGAAAGAAAAGGTAAAAGAGAGGTGCAGAAATAATTGCAAGTGCATTCAGCCATCTGATGCTTGATAGAGGACCCATAAACACATGGTGGAGGAAAGATAGTCTCTTTAAAAAAGGTAAAATTTAAAATATGTTCTTTTCAGCCATCATATTGGCAAGGAGAATATTCATAACAGTGTTGACAAGCACGAAGGGAAATGTGTTTGTGCATTCTATAACCTTTTTGGAGGGCAGTTGAGCAGAAAATAAGCACATTTATAAAGTGCATTCCTTTGCAGCCAGTGACCATCCCTTAGGTAACTGGTAACACAGAGGAATTAAATCTCCCTTGGAAGTGGTCAGTCTAGCATCAAGTGCGAAATTTCAACTGACAAGTAGTATAGTTTCGGGGCAAGTAGAACAAAGCAGTCCTAATCATATCACCCTTCTATCAAGTTCCAGGGTTCACCGCTCAGTCCCATCACCGGAAAACCCACCCAATCATTCTGGCTTCGTGGCAGAACTTCAGGATCTGTCTCCCACAGAAAACTCTAGCTGTAGAGCAGATCAGTTCTCCAACTGTCCACCCATACTTGCAGGTCCAGTAGGCAAGCATAGAAATAATACTGTTTTCTCTTTAAGAAGTAGCTTGATGACATGATCTCCAATATGGAAATTTACTGTCTAACACCTCTATTTTTCCCCAAAATCTGTCTTTCTGGATGCCTGAAAATCCCTAATCAGAGTTGTAGATGTATAGATTCCGAGCTGCTTTAGAGACTCGAATTTAGAAGACCCTGGATCTATCATATTAGAACTGGACATCCCACATTGGTCAGTTAACTTGCATCCAGGGTCTCCTACCTCATCCACCACCATCTACCATTTCATTCCATCAGCACATATTCACCAACCCCCTGCAAGCCAACGCACTTTAGCTGAGCCCTCAAACCCATTTATTCCAAGGCACCATTCTACCCCTCCACCATAACTCTTTCCTCAAGATAGCCCCATGCTTGCCACTCCAGTCTATTTTTACCAACTATCACCCTCCCAAAATGTTCTTGAGTTGCCCGGATCTGTCTAAGTTGTGGTACTCTCCAGTTGGCAATCAAGGGTTTCAATGCACTTTGCTGTTTACACTCTCTCTGATTTCTGCATCAGAGCTGCAGCTAAACAGGCATACCCCGCACTTGGCTACGCACTTCCCTACGTGTCCTACCTGCTCTGCTGTCCTTAGCTGCCTAGGAACCAGAAGACAGCAGCTTATCTGACAGATAAAACAGACTGACTTATCTATGGCTGTTGCAAACAAACACGTTAACTCAGCAGTGGAAACATTCCTGCTCCTCAAGTTCACACAAGCTTCCTTTCCCAAGAGGACAGGCTTGCCCTGAAGCATGATTCTAGCATTGTTTCTGCCTCTGGCTTAAATCATAGGGCAAATCAATGAAGCTCTCTCCTAATCTCCTTACTCAAGCACGCAGGTATACTTTTTTTTTGAACAATATGTTTAATCCTGGTAGACTAAGTGGCTAATTTAATTTGTGTAAATCCTAGCATAAAGACTGGGAACTTGTTATTTTAAAAAGCCTTTAAAAAGGTAGTCTTCTACTCTCACATGAAAAGATTTATTCTCTTCTTAATTTCTGCCTGGCTTCTTTTTTTGCAGTCCTGGGGATTGAATCTAGGACCTTCACACTAAGCTACAACCCCAGTCCTTTTCTATCTTTTATTTTCAAATACGGTCTCAATGAATTGCCTAGCCTGTGCTCAAAATTATGAACTTCCTGCCACAGTCTCCCAGAATGCTAGTGTTAGAGTCACCATGCCCAGCTTTCTTAATCTTTATTAAAATTCTGAGGTAGACATCAATATGCAGACAGGTATGGTGGTACACACCTGTAATCCCACCAATCTGGTGGGGGGGCTGAGGCAGGAAGATGGATAGTTGGAACTCAGCCTGCTGGGCAAATTAATAAGATCCTATTTTAATAATAATAATAATAATAATAATAATAGGCTGGGGATGCAGCTCAGTGTGAAGGCCTTGGGTTCAACCCTCGGACTGCCTGTATATATCCATATCTAACCCACACATATATAGATTAAATAG
The DNA here is from genome assembly GCA_004027295.1 of Dolichotis patagonum. Classification (NCBI taxonomy): domain Eukaryota; kingdom Metazoa; phylum Chordata; class Mammalia; order Rodentia; family Caviidae; genus Dolichotis; species Dolichotis patagonum. The sequence goes on along the minus strand of PVJX010013476.1, from coordinate 42,455 downwards.
CATTACTATTACAGTAGATTAAAAGCATTACTAGTGTTGTTCTGACCAACATTGCTATTTAATCAGACAGAAGAAAACACGAGTATGCATCATGTACAATAAAAACATTACTTCATAAAGTTGTGTATGTATAAGTGTACATACGTGTATGAAGGTACTGAGGGAAGATAAAAAATAAATTTCTTACTGTGGGGCATGGTCAAAATTTGCAAGCCACTGACCCATACTAAGATTATTTAAACATTTCCCTGAATATTAGATTTATTTAAGATGTGTCCAAACAAGCTGCTTTGTTAGTCTAAAGCAGCGTTTTCTAACCTTATTTTCTGTGGTGCTGGGGAATTTAATGCAGGTCCTCATGCCTGGTAAGCAAACATTCTATCACTGAGCAACATTTCCAGTATCTTCCAAACTTTAACTTAGACCCAAAATTTCTTAATTTATCTTTAAATTCTGACTTTATACTCACATACACATACATTCACACATATAATTGAAACACTTTGCATGAATACTTAGCCTTTTTGTCTGCATTGCTTTCTAATTTCCTGTTTTGTTTTTAACATGTTGCTCATGACCTATTAGATTGATTTCATTACTCACTAAAGCACTATGACTTGGCTCAAGTCTGAAGTGTACCACTGGGAAAAAACAGAGAATAATGACTGTACTTTCCCACCAGGGATCAGAGCGCAAACTTTGCCAGAATATAAAGCAGAGGGCGCAGTCCCATCAATGGTGCTAACATTTGCACAGGAACAAGACTTAAATGGGGGAGGGGAGAAGACACCAGGCCAGGTTCTGCTCCATGTGCAAAAAATGCACGTGGAAAACAGGGTCCTGAACAGGCTGCACGAGGACATTAACTGGCATTCTGATCTGTGTGCTCCTTGGAGACACAGCCAGGCTGAGCACTCCAACAATCCAACCTTGCCATATCAAGTTAGTCAACAACACCCCTTCCTTCAACCAGGGATTGTCAGAGCTCTCTTCTCCGGTTTCAGCAACCCACCCCCACCAAGCCCTCTCCCCAACCCCCACGGCCTGGCTTCCTGGAAGCCTCAGTTCACAGAGGCCTTCTCTGCTGGAGCCTGCCCTCAACCCCCTCTTTGGGGTTAGGACTTCACATTTCCACAGGACAGCTGTAAAGCCTGCAGTTGCAGCCATCCATTGAGCTCTGCTGAAGGCAAGGGTGAGAAGTTGGTCATAGGCCAGTGTCACCATACAATTGACAGGGACTAGGCAGTGACCATGTGGACCGATCTGCCTGTGCTTCCAGGGGCAGGTCCTGGGCCCCTGGCTGAGTTCACTCAGTGACCTGAGAAATGCCCCTCTGTACACTTCTCAGCAAGGAAGTGGGCACAGCTAGGCAGCAAGGTGCTGTGACTTACCACGTAGTTACTTGTCACCTGATCAAGTGTCCCACGTGTGTCAGCTGAAACTTCTCTGAGAATAGGAAAGGGGCTGCGCACGTGCATACCGTGCTATGGGACCAGGCGACTCTGGGGACAGGGCAGCAGATAAGAGGGCAGACAGGGGAGTACAAGCAGTTTCCAAGTCAGATAGTGAAACAGTCACAGCTCTGAGGTTAAGGGTCCTCAGAGCAAAGGATATTTGAGGGGCGAACTCTTGCTGTGGGTAGGTGGGGGCACCAGGCCATTGTGGGATTTGGGGGTGGGAGAGAACTGTTGGGCAGATTATGGCGGGAGAAGTGCTGGAACTGGATTTGTTAACAAAATAAATGTCCTAACCGGGCATGGCGCTGCATTCCTGTAACTCCAGCTCCTCAGGAGGCTGAGGCAGAAGGATCACAAATTCAAGACCAGCCTGGGCAATTTAGAGTGCATCAAAAATAAAATAAAATAAAATAAAATAACATAACATAACATGAAATAAAATAACATGAAATAAAATAAAATAAAATAAAATAAAATGAAATAAAATAAAATAAAATACAATGAAATACAATGAAATGAAATGAAATGAAATGAAATAAAATAAAATAAAATAAAATAAAATAAAATAAAATAAAATAAAATAGAGACAGGGGATGTAGTTCAGTGGGGAGCGCCCCAGGGATCAATCCTCAGTACCCTTAAAAAAAACTCCTAAAACTGGACAGGGTAGAGAAACTTAGCAGGATCTTTTCCAATACGGTAACGACTAGAAGTACATTAATTATAGATAATGATTGGAGATACGTCCCTAAGATTTGGTAAGGACAAAAAAATCTCCTGGTAGCGTGGGGCAGAACATTTTGGTGTAGATTGTTCCTCCAGATCTGCGATGAGGTCAAAGGTGAAGGCAGCGTGGGAGGCCCGGGGAGCTTGCTGCACCCCCCAGCCCTGCTCCCCAGTGCTCCCCAGAGGCGGAGGGGCGGTGAAAGCTCACCACAGTCTTGCATCAGACGAAAGGCGGTGCGTTTCTGCTGAGCCAGTAGGGCCGTCTTTGCCCTGCGTCTTACCCACAGCCACGAGACCGGCTGGGACTCCGCCAGCGAGCCCCAGCAGGAAAAAAACTTGAGGCCTACAGGGGTCGCCAGTCTCCGGCTCCCAGCTCTGAGGCCACTCTGGCACCCCTCCCCCATGTCCTATCGGGGGCGAGCAATGGAGGGAGGTGGTAAGGGGCCCGGCACCGCGGCCAACAATGGGCTCGAAAGCGCAGAAGCTGGCATCCCCAGGGCAGCCCTGCAGGGCCTGTTAGAGCAGGACCCGTGCTAGAGGGAGCCCAGCCAGCGTGGAACACGCGGCTGCAAACTGCTCAGAAAGTTTGCATCCTGCAGCTCGCAGCCGTTTGTTCCTCCCCTTTCTCCTCCCTCCCCCTGCTAGTCCCCAATCTCTGGAGGCCCAGGCGCCGACTGATACGGGAGGAGACAGGGTAGGGGGTGCGCTGGCTAGGAAGCAGCCAGCGGGTTTTGAAGGAAGACGCCCCGAAGACCTCGTTTTCTCCTGCTTCTCTTACCTGCAGCTCGGTTATCAGCTCCTCTTTGCTCAGGTTCTGCTTTTCCACCACCTGCAGCCCTCCATCTTGCAGGATCTTTCGGCAGCAAGGGTCCAGGCTGTCACTGATGAGCACTTTGCGCAGATTTGCGAAGGCCATTGCTGGAGTAGCAGTCGGAGTCTGCCGCTCTCGGTGGATAGAAGCCCTTACACCAAGAAGCTGCGGTTCGCCCTGGCTGACTCGAGTAACTGGGCTAGATTCTCTGTCTCGCGCTCCCCCTTTCATCTCCCCCTCCTGCTCCTAGCGACTCCTTTTGATTGGACGAAAACACTCAAACTCTGCGACTCCGCCTCCTCAAGGTTTGGAGTCCTCAGACCGCGCCCACTTTATTTTCTGACCCGCGATGAGTTTCTTAATCTCAGGGGAAGCTCTTACACCTGGTGAACATTTAAAAACACCGCTGGCGCTGATTCATATCTGAAAATCTCTCTCACCGTGAAAGAAGTTTCATTGTCACTTCTTTCTTCCTATGGACTTATTTTCTTTTGAGGGTCAGAAGTCAAGGCACTCAATTATACATTGAAAAGTGTTCAAAGATCAAAAAGTTTTGTCTATATCTTGTAATCTGAGCAACTACTTTGAAAACAACAATACACAATACATTAACCATTGTTAATTTCCTATTGTCCTAACATGAAATTCTGTATCATTGTTTTTGTTGTTTTTTTGTCTTTAAAATAAAAAGTAATAAACTCCTTAACATTGTGTCACATAGATTATGCTAATAAAATACATGCAACAACCGAGCTCTGCAATAAACATTTTTAAAAATTTATTTTGTAATCAGAATAAACTATGCTACTTAAACTTGAATACATTCCGTTGGATACTGTGTAAACAAATAGGAAAAAAAAAAGACTGCAATAAACCAAAACTCTACTAGGGAAAAAAAAAAGGCCTTGCTCCAAACTCTGGTAGTCTAAAACACAAGAGTACATAAACACAAGCAATAAGAAACTTTTTATGGGTGCTGGGGACTTAGCTCAGCAGCAACCCATCTGGCAAGCGCCAGGTCGTGAGTTTGATCCCTGGTACCAAAAAAAGAAACTTTTTATGATTAATTTAATTTACCTATTTATTTATGATACTGGGCATTGAACTTAGGGCTTCTAACTGACCTACATCTCCAGCCTTCATTCATTCATTCATTCATTCATTCAGAGACAGGGTCTCCCTAAATTTTTAAATTAGCCAAGACGGATTCACATACTCTTCTTCAATCTAACTCTTATCTCTGAACTATTTTGTTAATGACCTGGGCTTGCACTGGAACCTCACTGTGTGGCTTGGGTCTGTTTTAGTGAGGAGTGGCATGAAAAACAAACAAAATAATGCCTAGGTGATCAGGCACAGAAGGTCCTCTGGGAGTGTTTGACTTTTGAAGATCATTCAAGGCCCAAGGATACAAGGGTAAGTGAGATATAAGCTGTCCTTAAACGTCTTGTGTCTCTGTGCCTAATCCTGAGAGTTGAGAAGGAAGTAAGCAGGTAGAGAGGAAATGATGTAAAGGCTCAGAGATGTGAGGAACTGCAAGCTGCTCATAGCTTCTCCACCATATCTGTGGGGATGCCCGTGGGAGGCCAGCAGATGACGCTGCAGAGAGTGGGAGCTTGCCCCGAGAAAGGATTTATAAATAAAGTTGAGCTTGGTGGCATAGGCCTGTAATCTTAGTACTCTGGAAGGCTGAGGCAGGAAGATATCAAGCCTGAGGCCAGTCTGGCAACTGAGTGACTTAGTAAGACTATTTCAAAGTAAAACATTTTAAATAAGCTGGAGGTGTGGCTTAATGCAAAGCCCTGGCTGCAAAGCAAATAAATACAAATAAACCTATAGTGGTGTGTACCTGTAATCCCAGCTATTGGAGAGGCTGCGGTGGGAGAATCACAAGTCTGAGCTCAGTCTAAGAAACTTAGCTAGACCCTGTCTCAAAATAAAAAATGAAAAAAGGGCTGGAGATATAGCTCAGTGGTATTCACCTAGAATACATGAAGTCCTAGGTTCAATCTCCAGTACTGAAAAAACGTTCATTAATTAAGGGTAGTACAGGGACTGATTTTTGTGGGAATGCTTGATCAAATGTGTTGACTCAGCTGAGTCTTTATATTGCTAATATAGATAATATTCCCTAGTATCCCACCCCCACAGGCTCCAACATTAAAAGCAAGTTAAGGGTCTCTCCTTTTTAACTGACCTTTAGAGATAGGGAAATTTCTCTCCCTCTCCCTGTGTTATTGTCTCCACCTATTAAAAAAAAAGAGCTGGGGGGACTTTGGCCTTCTTAGAAGTACAGTAATAACTTGATTCACAAACTTAATTCTTTCCGTGATTCATTCTGGTTGCAAACCAAATCAAATTCAATGGTTAGGTTCGATTTTGACCTTATGAGGAAATTTGATTTAGTTCTTGTCCATTCTGGTTTGCAACCAGAAGTGTAGAATTATTAGGAAAATTGTTCTGCCCTTTTCTCTCGACTACTTATTATTTCTTTCCTCTAGCCTCAGCCGCTTGGGAAAGGGAAACTTCTAATTAGTGAAAGAGAAAGGGTTTAAACTTGACTGTAAGTCAAGTTGGGGAACAGGTTGTGGTACATGCCTAGACCAGCCCCTTCCTGGCTCTCTTTTGGCCTTGGAAGCCAGCATATAACATGCAGTCTCCTGCTTCCTTGTGTGTAGTGAACCCAAGAGAGCAGGCCCTACCTGTGAACTTGAGGGTACAGGAACTAAAGTGACAAGCTTCTCTGTCTGGGCTTGGAGGATAAGGTCAGCAGAGGTAGTAAGGGATAGGAGAGGAATTTTACATTTCTGCTTGGAATCTAGCTGTGATTTCCAAACTCACATGATGAGAAATAAAGATGACATTTATGACATTTGAGGTGGTTCCCTCTTTTCTGTGTGTGTGTGTCAGGGTTTGAACACAGCACCTTCATATAGAACTATATCTTTAGTTTTTAAAATATTTTTTAACTGTAAGATAAGGTCTCACTAAATTTTGGAAGGATGAAACTTGAGGTCTTCCTGTTTTAGCTTGCCAGAATTCTGTGATTATAGGCATGGACCTCTGTGCTTAAGGCAGGTTGTTGTTATTTGTTGCTGGTACTGCTGCTGCTGTTTGTTTTTTGAGAGAGGATCTCACTGTGTAGTTGAAACTGGCCTTGAATTCACTATGTATCCCAAGATGGCCTTGAATTTATAACAATGCTACTGCCTCCATCTCTCGAGTGCTGGGATTACAGTGTGTGCCTGGTTAAAGCAAGTATTTTGAGAGCTAAAAAATGAATAGAATGGTGGCTCACACCTGTAATTCCAGCACCTAGGATTGCATATTTGAGGCAAGCCTAGGCTATATACTGAGATCAAGGACAATCTGGACACACACACACACACACACACACACACACACACACGGATGAGGAGGATAAGGAGAAAAAAAAAAGATGAATGGCCCAACTAACACAGTGCTGCACTGTGGGAAATAACCTGGAATGGTGCCCTTCCCTTGCAAGAGAGTAATAACACAGGAATTTTTTTCTCAGATGCAGTGTTATTTTGATTTTCCTATTTTGTATTACAACTATCTTTCCTTCATTGGATTTTTTTCAGGGTTTGGGAGTTTTCTCCCACTTTGTTTTCTCTTCTTGTAGCTTCTTTTTTGAATTTTATCTTTTTCCCTTCTAACTCTTTTTCTCTTCTTCTTCCTTTGATCTCTTGTTTTTGCTGTTTATCTTTGTTCTTCTTTTTCCAGTGACTATTTTGCATCACTATGAGTTTCCTTTACTCTTTAACAGGACCTCCCATGCTTCTTTTCACTCCTTCTTCTCATATTCCATTGTGGTGGACTGATAACTGGTAGTCAACTTGTAATACCACCTGAACTGACTCAGCGTGGTGCTCAGCATGGATGGCCGCCTTGAGGATTGTTGCCAAGATAAAACAGAAAAGTGGACAAGAAGGGTTTAGTGTTGTTTGGTGATGTTGATTCTCCTTTTGCCATTGGTTCTCCTGGAGCAGCTTGTCAGGCTTCTTTGCTGATACGAACCTGGTTGTTCTCGTTGCCAGAGGAGCCCAAGACTTTGTCACTGAGGATGGTTGCAGTTCACTTTGGGGGAGCTCTGGACCTTACATTGAGCATCACTTCCTGGCTCTGGAGGGGAAGACTGTGTGCCACTCAGTCTCCAGGAGAAGCTTGTCACTCTGGCTTCCTGATATGAACTTGGCTGTCCTCATCATCAGAGGAATGCAGAACTTCATTGTCACTGAGGCTGTCTGTGGTACTTTTGGGGGGAGCTCTGGGTTTTACTTTGAGCATTGCTTCTTGGTTCCAGTGCACAACCCTCAGCCTCCTGGCACAGAACTTTCATCCCACTGGCACAGACTTTCTAGTAAAGATCCCACTAAAGACCTTGGGGCCTTTCCAGTGCAGATCCATGAAATAGACTTGCATGAATCATTGTCATGGGCTCTAGCCTTCCACTTGGACTTGTCGGAGGCATTGTCATGGGCTCCAAGTCTTCAGAGGAATTCATGCAGGACACTGCTATGGGATCCAGGCCCTCAACCAGATTCTCTAGTTCTTTAGTGTGTGGACAAATTTCCTGTACTTTCTTTGTATTTGACTTCTTGGGTGGCCATTATAAATAATACTATAAATCATGTATGTGTCCTATATGTAATTGCTTTCTTTGCAATCCCTGACTACAATACCCATTAATTAATTTTTCAAATTTTGGTTTTTACTGTTCTCCAGTTACTCATTGCTTCAACTATTACTAGTGTAACCACTAAGCATTATGAATCTATCAATAAATAGTTAATTTTATGGTATTGCTATTGAACACCATGCTATTTTTAGCAGAGGTAAAGTTTTTTCATGTGGTAAATAATTACCGTAGGTCAATAATAGGTCAATATTTGGTTTGTCTTAGTGTTCATGCTATAATTATAGATCTCCTTCCTATGGATAAAGGTGGTACTTTATTGGTCCTTAAGATTAGGCAATATTCAACTTGTATTCAATGCTATAATTGATGTTGATTTTATTACTATACCCAATAACAGTAATTAACTATTGCCGTTAATTTGCCTTCTTGAGTTGCCAATATCTAGACTGCCTCAAGTTCATTAACAGTACTGTGACCCATTCTGGGAGAAGTAGATATTGGGCCAAACATGCTGCAACTTCCCATCTCAAATAAACAGAGGTGACTGGATACTGGGACTGTGACAATGGCGAGTAGTTAGCTACTCAGAGAACACCACTGAAAAATAGACATTAACTAAAGAGGTCTCCATACTAGAAACACTATAGTAGGTCATTGCAGAATGAACAAAGAAAAATATAAAGAAAAAACAAGCCAACAAAATGTCTCTAAAAATTTCTAATTCCTCCAAAGGTGATCCATGGGTCACAGGAGGGGAGGAAACCAAAATCTCACACCTCAATTTTTCAAAAATGTTATCAAGAGAGATAACAGTTCAATAAGACAATTGATAAGGTCATAAAAGATATAAGTAACAAGATACTGGGCTAATTAATCAAACTCATCATTGATTCTAAAGAAAACACTAATAAAAACAAGTGTTAAACAGAATGATGCAAAACATATATAATCAGCATAGGAAAGGTTTAAAGTCCATAAAAGACTCTAAGTAGAAATTCAGGAGCTTACAAACTTCTATTGAAAATGTGGGCAGCAGAAATGACCAGTCTTAGAACTAATAAAAGACAGGGCTCTTCTCAATGACCAATTAAACAAAGACTCTTAAAAACAACAATAGAACATGAAAAATAAATCATCTACTCCTAGATGATGCAAAGAAGACTATTCAAAGATTAATTGGAATTAGTGAAAAACAAAATATAAGCCAATGGCATAAAAAACCTATGTACTAAACTAACAGCTGAAAACTTTCCAAATAGGGTAAAAGAACTTAACATATGGAAAAGTGAGGCATGCATCGTGCCAAATAGCCATGATCAGAAAAGAACCTCTCCACAACACAACCAATCCCGGAAGTTCAGCACAAGAACAGAAATTTAAAAGTGGCTAGAAAGAAAGCAACAAATTACTTATAAAGGAAAACCCATTAGAATTACAGAAAACTTCTCAATGTAAACCTTAAAGGAATGAATTTTCCATGCCCTAAAAGAAAATAATTTCCAGTCCAGGCTGACATACCCTGCAAAGCTTTTTCAAAATTAGTAGAGAAATGAGACTTTCATAATAAACAGCACCTAAAGAAATTAGGTTTAGTGGTTACTAAACCAGCACTCCAGAAAATTGAGAAAGATACCCTAGATAGAGACAATGAAGCTAACAGTGACAAAAAGTAATAGGATAAATATGGCAGGTAGGTGAACAGTTAAACAGAAGAGAAAAATAGGGAATCAACAACAGTAAAGACGCTAAGGTAGTGACAGGAATAAGTCAATACCTGTTGGTAATAACTCTCAACCTCAATGGTCTCAATTCTCCAATCAAAAGACACAGACTGGTAAAATGGATCAAGAAACAAAACCCAACTATACACTATATACAAAAAATATATTTAACCAAAAAAGAAACTCAGATACTAAAAAATCAAAGGTTGGAAAACATATCTCAGGCAGCAAGAACCTGAAAAAAAGCAAGCGTTGACACCATGTATTTAGACAAAGTGGACTTTAAGACAAAATTTATCAAAACAAGAAAAGAAGGTTGCTGTTATGGTTGATACATTGTGTCAACTTGAGAAGTTTAGAAGTTTATCTAAGAGACTCAAAAGGGAGCCAGGATCCTTACTTTGTAAATATCCTCATCCTTGCAATTAGGAGGGCACAGAGATTTTGTGAGTGCTACATCTTCCCTGGAAAGGAGAGGGTGGCCGTGTACAGTATAAAGGAGGCGAACAGGCCTGCTGCCTCTTTTCTGCTCTGGCTGCTGCCTTGAAGTGTTGCTCCGGTGCCATGTCACCCTGCCTTGCAGCCAGTTGATTATGGACTGAAACCTTCAAAAACTGTAAGCTAAATAAAACTTTCCTTCTTTAATTTTGAGTGTTGTGTATTTTGTCCCAGCAATAAGGGAAAAATAACCAAGATAGTCACTATGTATTAGTTAAGGGAATAATCCAAGAGAAAAAAGTAACAATTATTAACATATGTGTACTTTTATAAAGTATTACTGGACATAAAATATTAGGTAAACATAAACACAGGTATACAAGGGAAACTTAATAGGCCAGTATCACAAGTAGATAGAGCAATTAGACAAAAAGTCAACAAAGAAATATCACAAGTGAACAAAATCTTTGAACAAATGAACTTAATATATATTTATGGAGTATTCACCCAACAACAGAATACACATTCTTTTCAATAGCAGGTCAAACTTTCTACAAAGCAGACCACATACTAGCCAATCAAACAGCTTAACTAAATGTAAAAGAATGAAAATTATGCCATGTATATTTTCAGATCATAGTATAATGTAGTGAGAAATCAATGACACACATAAAAAAACCCCAGAAACCATGGAAATTCATGTAAACTAAATAATACATTCTTAATAAACAATGAATTACAAAAGAAATCAAGTTAGGAAAAGTCACACTAGTAAGCAAGCTCAGTTTGGGAACCAGCACGATGAGCAGGCCACTGCCGGACTGGAACAGACAGACCCTAGCCCCTTCTGGTCTGTGGACTGGCTGGCAATCAAGAGGTACCAACCCTCCTCCCCAAGCAACAGGCTTCTCCAGAGAAACATAGCCTGTGATGATAGCTATCGAGGTAAAATGCAATTGGATGCCTGTGATACTTTGGTGTTTTACTAACATTGCAAGTCTATGGCCAGTGGTCTGATTATAGGTTCAAAGGATAGTGGTACACAGTGTGACATCAAGGGAGGATCTCCTTCTGAGAGTTGCAAGCATTATAGATTCCCTATGGTCTTGTTTTGGAAGTCCTATATCATTTCCATTGTTTTGTTGGGTTGGGTTTTATTCTCTTTTGTTTTGTTTGATTATGTCAAATGTGATGGCAGGAGCAGCTATATCAAAGATAGCAAGACATATTATAGTAGCAATTTTGCATTTACTCTAGGCTTGTTTTGAAGTCCTTTATTGCATTCATTGTTTTGTTTTTATTGTTTCTATTCTGTTCTGTTTGATTTTTACAATGTTTGACGTTATCTGCAGCTATTTTGAAGACATCAAAAGGCATTATGGTAACTGTTGTTGATTTTGTAGTGGTTTGAAGTCCTGTATCTTTTACACTGGTCTGTTTTTATTGGTTTTATTCTGTTTTATCCTCTCTAAAATAAAATAAAATATAAAAATAATAAAAAAGAAATCAAGTTAGAAATAAGACATTTCTAGAACTAAATGATGATGCCAGTAGAGCATATCAGAATTTATGGGACACAGTGAAAGCAGCCCTATGCGGGAAGTTTATAGAGGAGAATGCACACATCACAAAAACAGAGTGAGCCCAGATAAATAATCTAACAATGTGATTTAAGGTGTTAGAAAAATAAGAACAATACAAACCCAAAGTTAGTACAAGGAAGCAGCATCATGGTCATTAGCAAAATCACTTTGATGGAGAATGGAGACAGCTCACTAGACTTTATCACAAAATGTATTTTAAAATTTCTCCTAATTGTGCAACTCTTTTTCTTTACTGTTCTTTAAGGTTGTTATTTGTTTGCTTCTTCAGTACTGGAGATTGAACAATCTTCAAATAGATCTATATATTCAGCTTTTTAAATGTTCACTTTGAGACAGGATCTCGCTGTCACTAAATCTCCCAGGGGGGCTTGAACGCACTTTCCTTGACACAGCTCCCCAGAGTGCCGGGTGCACACCACCATGCCTGGCTTGAGTAAGTACTTTATTTTCCAGATACTCTGATGTCAGTAAAGAGCTGGGAGGTGGACCTGTTTCCTGTCAATTCAAAGGGGAATGGAACTGAGACACCTCCACCAAGTGACAGAGAGAACAAGTGTTTCAGGTACTGCATAGGTAATGCCTCACTGATGACCATGGTGGCATTTCGGTTTGTGTACTGATCTCTCATGAACTAGGCCAGTGGTGGTTTCTGATGCAGATTAACAATGGAACTGTTGGAAAATAACTTGTGGGTGGTACTGGAAATTGAATTCACAGCCTTTGCCCTAAGTTATATCCCCAGGCTTTTTTTTTTTTTTTCTATTTTTTAAATATTGAGATGGGTTTTCAGTAAGTCACTAGGTTGCCCAGATTGGGCTGGAACTTAGTGTCCTCCTACTTCAGCCTCCCAGAACGCTGGTCCACCATGCCCTACCTCATTCATTCTTTCCTCACACTTTCTATATCTGAATTTTGTAGCAGGCTAGGAGATGCTGGAATCTTGGCCTTTATGAAGTTTACTTTAAGTGAAAGTAGCAAACATTAATCAAATAATTACACAAATGAGGGTATACTTATAACTATCATGAGCACATTATAGAATTAGTCCTTCTCCAGTATTTAACAACAGAGATTAATTTAGAAATGGAGGAAGGAGGAAGAGAGGAGATGATGTCTTTGAGAGAGTGAAGCTCCACATGAGATCTGAAGACAGGCTGAATGTAGTCTAAACCCTTAGAAACTTTCAGGGAAGAGAGCTAACAGGAGAAAGAACACTGCAGGTGGAGGAAACAGCGGAAGTGCAGACCTTTTGTGCAGAGAAGTGGAAAGTGAGTGTATTCAGGAAATTAAAAGAAGGCCCTATAGGCAAAGACCAGAGAACAGGGCATGCATAAGACACTATTCTTGTATCTCCAGGATCTCGGGCTGTATCATTGACAGAGACAGCTGTGTCATCACACAGGCATCCTCAGAGTAATGGGAGGAGGCACAAAAGATATTGGAGTGCAAGCACAAAAGGGACAAGACCATATCAGAAGCATCAATCTTTCCAATCTTCCTCCCTGTCTCTGTCTCCCTCTTCATTCCCTTTTTCCTTTCCTCTCTCTCTCCCCCCCCCATCTCCCTCTCCCTCTCTTTGTGTGTTTTGTTTTTTCAAAACTTAGGGTCCCATTAAGTTTCCCAGTGCCCAGGCAGGCTTCCCACCCTTATTGTTTCTGCCTGTGCCTCTGGAGTGCTAAACTATGCCACCATGCCCAACCCTGGTATTATCATAATGGAGGCCAGTTTGGGTTGGGGTTTCTTTCCAGGTCCTTGGTATGCTAAATAAAGAATTGGACAAGACACACAAAAAAGGCAGTGAAAATGTAGATTCTTTTTTAGTAGAACATCATATCATGATTTATTTAACTTTTTGGGTTTGTTTCTTTCTATTTTTTTAATCTTTTTAAATTTTATTTAAAGAAAAAAAAACAAAACAGAAAAAAGGGTAGCAACAATACAGAGTTACAAAGGAAAAAAGAAAAGAAAAAAACACTAAGAAATCACTACTTCATAAATTACATACTGTCATCTTGGAAATAGTTGAGCAAGTTATAAATTTAAAGCATACAAAGTAGACAGTCAAACAGTGAGACTGCAAACAGTTCTGCTCAATGATCTAACAAAAACTTAGTAATATGGTCATCTATCTTACACACTTAAACATACATGCAGTTATATCCTTTTGAGTACTTTCTTTTTCTCTCTTTTTTACAGTAGCAATTACACATTTTAGGTTTTATTACTCCTACATTTCTTATTACTTTTTACACTAGAGTCACAATGTGATATTTATAAATATGATTCTTATATATTTCACTAATGAGGATAGTCTCAAGTTGTCTCCATTTACCTATGAAGGCCTCAAGATCATCATTTTTCATAGGTGAGTAATATTCCATTGTATAAAAATAGTACATCTTTTTCATCCACTATGTGGTTGATGGGCATCTTAGTTGTTTCAAAGATTTAGCTATTACAAATTGTGCTTATATAAACATGGGTGCACAAATATCACTGTGATATGACCTTTTCAGTTTTTCTGGGAAAATACCCACGAGGGGAAGAGCTGGACTGAATAGAACTTCCAATCCTAGTCTTCCGAGACTGATTTCCATAGTGGTTGCACCATACTGATTTCCACAGTGGTTGCACCAGTTTACACTCTCACTAACAGTGGAGCAGTGTTCCCTTTTCCCCCGCAGGCTTGCCAACATTTGTTATCAGTTGATTTCTTGATGGCAGCTATTCTTTCCAGAGTGAGATAAAATCTCAGTGTTGTTTTAATTTTCATTTCTTGAATGACCAGTGATAGTGAACATTTATTCATTTATTTATTTGTCATTTGTATATCTTCATCTGAGAACTGTGTGTTTATCTCAGATGCCCATTTTTGGAGAGGGTCTTTGAATTTGGGCGGCTTGATGTTTTTCAATTTTTTATATGTTCTGGATATAACCCCTTTGTCTGAGGGGTTGTTGGCTAAAATTGTTTCCCATTCTGTGGGTTTTCTTTTCACTCTGATGGTGATTTCTTTTGAAGTGCAGAAACTTTTCAATAATATGAGATCTCAATTGTTGATTCTCTGAAGTGTTTCCCATGCAGTTTGCGTTTTGTTCATGAATTCTCTGCTTACCCCTATGTCTCCAAGACTTCTACCTACCCTATCTTCCAGTAGATTTAGTGTTTCTGTTTTAATGTTTAGGTCTTTGATCCATTTAGACTTAGTTTTGTGAATGGTGATAGGCATGGGTTTAGTTTCAGTCTTCTGCATGATGAGAGCCAGTTTTTCCAACACCATTTATTAAATTGGCTATCCTCCTTCCAGTGAATATGTTTAGCTTCTTTGTCAAATATCAGGTGGCTGAGTGTCTTTGTACTTATACTTGCATCTTTTAATCTGTTCTATTGATCCTCAGGTCTATTTCTTTGCCAGTACCATGCTGATTTGATCACTGTGGCTTTGTAGTGCAGTTTCAAGTCAGGAATTGAGATGTCTCCTGCCTTGCGTTTATTGCCCAGAATTGCCTTTGCTATCTAGGTTTCTTCTGGTTCCAAATGAATTTTAGGAGTGTTTTCTCTAGATCTGTCAGGTATGTCAATGGTATTTTGAAATGGATTATGTTAAATCTGTATAACTGTTTTGGGAGTATGGCCATTTTCACAATGTTGGTTCTTCCTAGCGAAGAGCAAGGAATATCCTTCCATTTTCTAATATCCTCTTCAATCTCCTTTTTAGCATAGTAAATGTAAATTTATTGAAGACAGAAAACACAATATATTCTACAGCATGAGAGTGGATTGTTGAAAAAGGCTTACAGTGGCCCAGAGAAGAAAGAAAAGGGTCTTTGTTTAGTATACAAAATGCCTAGATTGGTCTCTACCTCGTGTAAACTTTGCATTGGGTCAATCGTCTTATCAAAATTCACCTAGTCACATGCCAGATATAAATCATCCTATCAGAAAACTCAGTTGGTCTCTCACTAGATATGAATAAATGCTCAGTGTTTTGATTGGCCACCTCCGTAGGTAGGTGAAGGATTGGGAACAGTGTCTTTTGATTGGTCCTGTGGACAGGCCCAGAGTTAAATTGCTTGACAGTAACCTTTTGTGATTGGTTCCATGTATAGTACTCAGACTGTTGTCATTTTGAGTCCAGTGTTCTGTGCATGGCTTCTCTTTTTATGAGGCATCTTGTTCAACCTGTTAACTATGGTTCTTTTATGACTTTTGAAACATTTCACTGGTTATTGTTGTCTCACATTTCTAGGCTGTGGTCTCACTTTCTCCAAGCCCTCATGTCCTTATAGACACGACATCTGTTTTACCCAGGCTTCAGGCCCAGTATCCTAACTTTCACTTCTCAAGGGAACAATTCACATTGCATTTGAGGGCAATCTGGAATAATTTCTTGGCTAACCTCTCATCTAGTTGCCTTCTTCTGTACTGAACTTCTAATCTCTGTCATGTATCAGAGAGAGTGAAAAGAGTTGTGAGAAAAATGAATGTCTTCCTGCAAGTCCATCAACTTTGAACCTATTTTAGGAAAGGCTCACATTAACACATTCTCATTGAAATACGAATGGCTCATACTATCTGTTCTTTATCCCCTTCTCTGTAGTGCTGAGGATTGAACTCAGGACCTTGTACCTACTAGGCAAGCATGCTACCACTGGCTACATTTCAGTCCCCAAATTACTAATATAATCTTTTTCTTTACTCTATATTTTTAAATTAGGCATTGAATTTAGCACCTTTCACTGAGCTGTATCCCCAGCCCACCCCTCTTTTTATAGTGTTTTATTGTGAGACAGAGTCTCCCTAAATTGCTACATGGAAGGGGGTAAGCAATCCTCCTCCCAGCCACTCAGAATGCTGGGATCATAGGCATTGGTACCATACTTGCATTTTTGTTTGTTTTCTTTTCTTTCTTTTTTAGAGAGTCAGTAAGGAGCCTAGGATGGGCTTGAATTTTCAATACTTTTGCCTCAATCTCATGTGTGCTGGGAGTATAGGTATTAACCACCACTCATGGGTGTGATATAATCCAAACAGAACTTCTCTCAAAATTAATTTGTTGGCAGCTGGACACAGTGGTACACTACTATAATCCCAGCACTCAGGATGCTAGGGCAGGAGGATTGTTGCAAGTTCAAGACCAGCCTGGGCTACAAAGTGAACTCAAGGCCAGCCTGAACTGCATAGCGAGACCTGTCTCAAAAAGACAAAAAAACCCCAACCCTATTTGTTTGCATATTTCATTTATTTCAATAAGATGTTATATTTATGTAGGGATTATATATTTTATGGAATAACAAACAGATTGATATAATCAACACTGTTTCAAAAGATGAGAAAAATGGAGGTTCAAAGAGAGTGCAGAGCACTTCTGACCAAGAGGATAATAGAGTCCAAGTTTACTATCCTACTGGAAGCAACCCAAACAATGAAAAAAATCACACAAAATAATGGTTTTCAAGACATTAACTATCAGGCAACAAAAGAATAATTTTGAAGAGACAAAAACAAAAAGCAGGGTAAATAGTTCGGTTTCTCCAACTGCCCATTGGAGAGTTTCTAGGCCACAGGTCAGGGATAAGAAAAACAGGTGGCAGAAGTCTAGTGGCTTCCCTGAGTTAAAGAGCCGGGGCTGTGTGCTGGGGTGGAGAGAGATGATCATAGGGAGAATTCTGCAGACTCGTAAGAATGATCCTCTCTGAGCTTTTAGCTGAACCTGGTTATGGTATACTTGTGTTCATACCAGCAGAGGCCAGGAAAGGGATTAGAGGTGACAATCTCTAACTCTCACACAGGCCAGAAATTGTTACTGTTCTCATCAGCCAAACTGGAAATTTTTATGATTCATGAGACACTGGAGCTTTGCTCAACAGAAGGTAACCCCAAACTAAGTTCTGTTTTAATCTTGCCTAAAAAAGTTTAAAAGAATGCCCATGGGAGGCTGAGGCAATAAGACTGGAATTTCAAGGTCAGGCTGGGCAATTTAATCACAGTATGTTACAAAAACACAAAAAACAAAATAAAAGGCTGGAGTTATAGCCCCGTAATCCCTGGGTTCATTCCCTGGTACTCCAAAAGAAAAAAATCCTGAAAAGATCAAGCTATCCCTAAATAACATAATCATACCTTAGAATAACTTGTGAATATATACCAGCAAGTACTAAAACAAAATTCACAGGATATAAAATTCAAATAAAAAATTACCAAGTAACTGGGCATGATAGTACACACTTGTAACCTCTGTGCTCCAAGGAAAGAGGATTGCAAATTTAAACCCAGGGCAATTTAGTGATTTAGCGAGACTCCATTGCACAATAAAAAATTAAAAATGTCTGAGGATGGTGAGAAGGCCATGGGTTGAATCCCCAGCACCATAAAATAAACAAAAAATAAAATAAAATAAAGTTTAAGAGTCTCAGGTCAAATTTCTAGAAATGGAGACTATAATGTTTAAAACAGAAGCCAGGCATGGTGATACATGCCTTGTAATCCCAGCACTCTGGGAGGCTGAGGCAGGAGGATCCCAAAAGTTTGAGTCCAGTGTGGACAACTTAGTCTGAAAATAAAAAAGGGCTAGGATGGTAGGTAAGTCAGTATGAAGGCTCCAGGTTCAATTCCTAAGAACTACCCCTTACCAAAAGATGGAGAGTCACTGGATAGAACTAACAGTGGCATAGACATTAAAAAAAATGTAAACTTGGATATAAATCTAAATTATCCAAAATAAAACACAGAAAAAAGTGACTAGGTCCAAGCATGGCGGCACATGTCTGTAATCTCAGTACTCTGGGAGGCTGAGGCAGGAGCATGTGCATTTGAAACCTGTCTAGACGACGTAGTAAGACTCTGTCTCAAAAAACCAAACAAATGACAAAAAATAAATAAAGAAAAAGGATTTGGAAAAATGAAGAGAAAATAAACATGTGCTTGGAAGATGTGCAGTAGCCTAATATAAACATTACTGGAGTCCCCGAGAGGTGCTGGCAATGTGGGAGAAAAGAGATTTGAAGTTAACAATGTTCAAGAATCTTTCCAAAGATCTTGAAAATTATGGATCAACAGATACAGAAGTTTAGTTAGCCCCAATCACAAAATATATGAAGAAACTATACCAACTGTTACATAATTAAGTTGTTAAAAAATAATACACTAAGACAGTGACAAAGAGAAAACCTTAAAAGCAAGCAGAGGGAGGAAAGACATGCTACATACAGAGAAAAATAAGAATGATGGCATATTTCTCATCAGTGCAAGCCAGAAGCAAGTGGAACTTTTTTTGTATTTGGGAATTGAGTCCAGGGCATTTTCACTGAGTTACTTCACCAGCCCTTTTTATTTTTTACTTTGAGACAGGGTCTTACTAAATCACTAAGTTGCCTTGACTGGACTTCACTTGTGATCTTCCTGCCTCAGACTCCCAGAATGTACTACCACATCCAGCTAGAAAGTAGAACATCTTTAAAGTACTGAGTCCCATGATAAATGTAGTTATTATGTACTACAATCCTAAGTGCTAGAATTACAGGTGTGCACCATCACACTGGGAAAATAATAAAAAATTTGTCAAATACTGAGATGTTGTGCTTGGGATATAAAATGTGCCCCCACCCGAACCTCTTTGTGCTGAAGGCTTGGTTGCCAGTTGATAGAATTGGGGGACCTGAATGGATTGTTGAATGGATTAAGCCATTTTAAAAATTCGTAGCTCAGAGGATTTATTAGAAGGGAAGGCATAACAGGATGAGTGGAGTCATTGGAGGAGATGTGTTTTTGAAGGATATGTCTGATTTCTAGTCCTTGTTTTTCTTTTTTATGGTTTTTTGAGGCAAGTTTTCTCGATAGTTCAGGCTGTCCTCAAACTCAGAATGATCTTTCTGTCTCAGCCTAGTGCTGGGATTAAAGGTATGTGCCACAACACCTAGTATGGCCCCTTGTTACTGGGCCTTTTCTCTTGACCTGGTTGCTGTGAGGTGCACAGCTTTCCTCTGCCACACCTTTCTGCCATGATATTTTTGCCTAGGAGCAGCTGACCATGAGCCAAAGCCTCAGAAAACACGAGCCAAAACAAACCTTTTCTCCTTTAAATCATGTGCCAGATATCGTGTCCCAGCAATGGAAAGATCACTAACGTGAAAGAGAAAATGTCGATCAACTTAGAATTCTTTAAAAGCAAAAACAGCTTTCCAAAGTAAAGACACACTTTTCAAACACACAAAAACTGAAAGAATTAATCACTGGAAGACTGCCCTATGAGAAATGTTAAAAAAAAAAATTCCTTCATCAGAAGGGGCTGGACACCGAATGAACACTAAAATCTGTGTAAAGGAATGAGGAACTCAGATGCTAATTATATGGATAAATACAAATATATTACAAAGCTTCTTAAAGTAAAAAATACTTATTGTGTACCAAGTGTGGTTTAAGACAGGCAGTGATGGAGTACTCAAAGAGTAAGTAATTTACTTCATTTCCAAAGGAACTTACATTCTATTTGGAGTATCACATGTGGATAAGAAGGGCTGCCAGGAATGGTTGGGCTTTTATTTAAATCTTCTAATGCTAGCCTTAGCTTTAATTACCAGGAAGTTCAGCTGTAAAATCACTAAAAGGGTTGAAGATGTAGCTCAGTAGTAGAACACATGCATATTCCAGCACTCAGGAGGCAGCCAGAAGCAAGAGGCTCAAGAGCTCAAGAACAGTCTGTGCTTTATGGCAAAATTCTGTCTCATAAAACCAGGAGAAAAGGGACAAGACAAATTTTGGGGAGGGTGTGTGAAGTTCTTACAGTGACCTGAGAATGGAACTCCACCGTTAAAATTGCAAATCAGGATGCTGGTACTGTGGATACTCTTTTAAATCCAGAATATGGCCTCTTCATTAGGCACTTCAGGTCCAGGGCCCCATGCCTATGATGGTCTCCTGTTTGCTTTTTTTGGGGTACTGTTGTACTCTAATCAAAGCACTGCAAAATCTAAATCTAAAAACAAAATAAAGCAAAAGAAAGATAAGGCTTTCTAGAGGATGCTGAGCACAGATGTGGAAGCAGCAATGTGCTCAGTGTTGATGGAGGTGAAGAGTGTTAGAATTTTCTGGTGCAACAGAGAAGCAAAAAGTAAAAAAAAGAATGCGTTTACTGAGGATGTGGAAAAGAGCACAGAACCCATGGCGGTTGGGCTGTCTCCTTTGACTGGATACAGAGAGGCAGAGGGTTATATGACCTCTGATTGGAAGTGGCACATGGGGCGGACATTGATGACATGTGAGGGACTCATTAGAATTTTCTTCACGTGCAAACAGGAAAGGGAGTTGCAATTAGGGCTGAAGAAGCAGGAAGTGGTAAGCAGTTCCACTCTGGCCTTCTGCCATGTGAGACCACCACCATAATTGTACAGTAATTTATACTAGGGCAAAATTCTTTCAAAGAGGCAGACGCTTTGCCAGCTGAGGGCAGGGCTGCTTGTTAGGTAAAAGAAGAAAGGAGCTTAGGTTGGAAGGGTGAGTTTCTGAAAACCCTTTTAAATAGTAGAGAAGTTTTTAATTTAGAGATTGACGTGGAGCTCAGTATCAGGAACCTGGCCAAGATCCCCAACTGCCTGCATGAGGGGTACAGCAAAGCATAAAACAAGAAACAGACAAATTTGGTGAGGCACGGTGCGGAGCTGGGAGGTCAATGCCTCAGGGTGGGCAAAGACCTAGATATTCTAAACCACCCACTATTTATTGGGTGTGTACAATGCAATGGGTATATACAATGATAGGAGGGGCTAGTGAAAGATTCCAGGTTGACAGAAGATTCAGAGGTCAATGACACTGCAGCCAACGAATAATCCTGGAATAACTCAAGGGGGGTGGAGTTGATTTTATGCTAAGAAAGATCTTGCTCTGGAGTGTTCTTTTTCATTTTATTAGTTTTAGTTTGTTTTTAGTGTGTATGAGAGGTTGGCACATCCCGAGATTTAATAGGAAGTCTCAAAAGGGTGATACCAATCTCAATCCTCTATTTATCCCTTTGGGAAGTATGCAAAATTAGCCATTGGGAATTCATGGTCCCCAACAGCTCAGATTGTTCAATAAGGTAGAAAAAGGGCAAGCTAACAGTAAACTATAATAAAGCCATGATTATATATTCATTAGCAACTTGCTCCAACTCACTATAACCATCTAGTAGACAACATATACACAATCAATAGCAGGTTTTTAAAAATATTTCCCAGAAAGCAAATAAGGATTTGGGGAAATTAGGCAGAAATAAAGCTAAACTCAATAATCAGAGGCTGCCCTGATGACCTGCCTGTGTACTGAGCCGAAGATCTGCAATGTTAAACATTCTGTTGACTTTTGGATAGGTCTATGTGTCTCAATATCCTCATTAAAAAAAAGAATGTTTGTAAACATATCCTGAGAATCCTGAGTATAAAAGTGTTAGAAAAACAGTTTGTCATGGTGGGATACACCAGTCATCCCAGCATTCTCAGACACTGAGCAAGAAAGATCACAAATGAGAGCCCAGTCCGAGCAACTGAGTGACTTTGTAAAAATCCCATTTGGAAATACAAAAATTTAAAAAGATCTGCCAATGCAGCTCAGCGAAAAGGCCCTGGGTTCAATTTTTCAGTCCCCAGTACTGCTTTCTATCCCTACCACCACCACCATCACCACCACCAAAAAAAAAAAAAAAAAAGATTTAAAATGATACATCCTAAACAACTTCCACTTGTTAGTAGCAATAAGAGCCACTACTGTTCTGAAGATACTCTTCCACATTGGGAATTGAACCCAGAGCTTTTGTGCTGAGCTACATTCCCAACCCTTTATTTATTTACTTACTTACTTATTTATTTATTTATTTATTTTCGTTGCTGTTTTGTTTTGAGTTAGAGTCTCACTAAACTGCTCAGGTTCTGTTCAAACTTGAAATCCTCCTGCCTCAACCTCCCAGAGTGCTAGGATTACAGGTGTGAGTCACCGTACCTGACTGTCAAGATGTTTAAAGAACATATAATTTGACAAAAAGAAGGCAAGAGTGTTCAAAGATGACTTGTTTTGAGGTAAAGTCTTGCTCTGTAGTCCAGGCAGGATCTGAATTCACCGAGTAGCCCATAGTGATCTCAAACTAGGGATTTTCATGTTTGAGGCTGAGCGGTGTTACAGATTTGTGCTACTACACCTGACCAAAGATCATCATTTATTTTCCATTGTTCTACAGTCATTTTCATTGTAACTGTTTTTCCTATAGCTGTTTTATTCATTAACTTTTCTTTTGCCCTAATACTGTATTACCCTAAAATCAAGACCCAACCAAAAAATAAGTCCTAATGCAATTTTTCAGGATGCTTGTAACATAAGCTGTACCCCCAAAATAAGCCCCGGTCAAGATCTTCAGCCAGAAGGACGAATTTGGTAATCTATTGTAACACATGATACATATATTGAATTATAAAATAATAATATTAATATATAAGGTATAAATAAACTATACTATTGACATTATAAATAATAATATAAGTTATAATTAAATATTTGCAAATATCAAGCAGATGCTGTGGGCAAGAGGTAAATGCCTATGTAAACAGATGGACTCCAGACGTAAGCTGAATTACCAACTGGAGGACTGATACAATGCACCAATACTGTGCCCACTTGATAGCAAATGAATGTGTTTCTGTGTGATATGAATCTTTACAATTCAATAAATCACGCATTGTCATGATGCACTGTGAGCAAGCTACATGGACAAACAGCTCACTGAAGCAGAGCTGTACTGCTGGATATGAGTGCTTGGGCTCAGTGGTTCTACAAGAAATGGAGTCACAGAAATTCAGGCCAGAATGTGGGATTTGGAGAATAAGGACAATATTCAGGAAGAAAACGACGTGACTGCATTTGAATAAATGGGGAGTTTTGTACATGAATAAGTGTAGGTTTTTATATATGAATACATGAATAGAGATTATTGTACATGAATAAAGGTAGATTGTTGTACATAAAAAATAAGACATCTCCTGAAAATAAGCCCTATTGCATCTTTTGGAACAAAAATTAATAGAAGACCCAGTCTTGTTTTTAAGGAAACACGGTACCTCTTCTTGCTTTGCCCATACATACAAGGTTATGGAATATACCTCACATACAAGTCAAAGAAAAGACTGGAGGGATATAGTCTGAATTCACTTATATGTTTGTTTATTCATGTAAACTAATGTTGTTTGATTGAAATATGTCAGAAACAATGCAATGTGAAAGAACTATATCCTTACACAGCTACTGTAGGTGGCCCAAACAGTCACAGAAGTCAGCGGCAATGCTACAAATCACTGTGGAAAGAGTTCTGATGGGGCCACTCCCACATACTCTGGGAAAGTCAGGCTGGCTGGCTAGGCCTTGGAGCTGGGTTGAAGAAGCTTCATAGCTAGGAGCACTGCACTAGAAGTCCAAAGACCACTGGAACCTGATGTGTTAGCACGCCCTGTAATACCAGCTACTGGAGACACTAAGGCAGGAGGATTATAATTTTGATGCCAGACTGGGCAATTCAGCAAGACATTTTCTCAAAGTTAAAAGGTAGTGTAGAGGTATAGCTCAATGGTTGACAGAATCTTAACATGGGTGAGGCCCTGAGTTCAATTCCCAATGCTGAAAAAGAAAGAAAAATGAATGGAGCAACCCAGTAAATAAGTCACACACACAGTACATGTACACACACAGTATACGCACACTCACACAGAGGTTTAAAAAGTTGGGCATGGTTGTGTACACCTTTTATCTCAGTACTCAGGAGGCTGAGTCAGGAGGATCACTGTGAGTTCAAGGCCAGCCTGGGATACACAGTGAGTTCAAGATCTCATCCTATTCTGTTGTTACAAAGGTAATCAACCTTGAAATAATCAACAGACAATCAGTGGGGATGACCAGCAACAAAAGTAAAGGATCAGACAACAAATGGAATAAAAACTCTCTGTTATAACTGAGTGACAGTCAACACAGCCACACCTAGAATCTCTCTTCTGCTCCTGATGAATCCCTTCAACTGATTTCACCACCTATATCTTCAGTGCCACCTGAGCTCTTTTGCAATTATGGACCCGCTGCTGGATCGCAGAAATTTCCTGACTTGGTTGTTATCACTTACCTGTGTCATTGTTCTTTTCTACTCTCTTGCATCTGAAATTATTGACCTTATTGCAGTTTTCTGGTTGTCAAGGTTTCTCATATTTTGATAAATTTAGGTATCTTACTCCCTCTGCAGAGTGTGATTCTGTTATTGTTGTTTTGAGACAGGGTCTCATTAAGTTGCTAAGTCACCCAACCTGAATTCAAACTTCCGATCCTCCTGTCTCACCCTCCCAGAATGCTGGGATTACTGGCATGTGTTACCAAGCCCACATTTTAGGATAATAAACATGGGAACACGTGAAACAGCTGTCTTGGTCTGGTCAACCAGGGAGTTCAAATGATGGAAGTGAACCAACCAGAAAAGGTATATGAAGCAATTTGCAAGTACCAGTGGCCAGTGAGTGCTAGTTCATTGCTGCTTCTACTCATAGCCATAATTATTAGTATTATTACCAATGTAAATGTTTCGCATCTGGCTGCTTTGGACAGAGAAATGATAACACAGGTAGCATTTCCAATCCAAATCCAAACTTGCATAATCAAAGAATGATTACCAATAAATCTGGCATCACCATGAAGGGTGGCAAGAAATTCACCAGAAGATCAGCAATACTTGTCTGTGCCCAGCTCAAAAGCAGAAGACTGTGAACAGTAATGAGTTGAGACGCAGCAGACAGCAAACAGAGAGCTTGTGATGGAATTTTACCCAAAGCCTTAACGGGTTAACAAGAGCTCATAAATAATTACTAGAGAATGGAAAAAGCTGGCTTATTGAAATTTGGGAATATTAGTAACACTCTGTTTCTCCAGTGATCCTTTCCCTCAGGGGAACAGCAAGCAGCCTTCTGGGGCTGGCAAGATTGGGAGGTGTCATTACCATACTATCACCCAGTAGTAGCAGTAAAAATGTGAATAGCCTTCTCTAAGCCACCTCAAGAAACTGGGCTCACACACACCCACACTAACACACACATGAAATTGGATTCATTCAACAAGAAACAAATGTCTATAGAGCCTAATACATGACCTGGCAAATAGTAAGTACTCAATAAATTCTGCCTCAGATGTTATGGACTTGTGCCTAACATGTAGTAGGCACATTGTGATTATTTATTGTTGAGGGGACCTAGGAACAGACTTAGCATGTCCCTATACCAGAAATTCCACAACAACGTGTTCCTTCTAGAAGGTTCCCCGCCAGATTCTGCTGGATCTTCCGCAATCCTGTTCTTTTCCAGGGCACACTGGCCTCTGGACACAGGTAAACCACACATTCCAGCCTTCTTTGAAGTTGAGTGTTGTCACATGACTGAGTTCCAGCCAAAAGAATATAAGCAGAGCTGATTTAAGTACTGATCTTCAAGGTCTCTGTCATAGTTGCTATCTCCCATGATGATATAGTACTATCCTGTAGGAAAAATTCTTTCATATAAACAACTATCAAATATGGGTATACAAAATGCAATAATTTAAAGGCATTAAATACAGAGGGCAGTGAGAAATATACTTTCTGCATGTGTCCAGTTCTATAAAGAATTTCTACAAATAAGTAATAAGACAAACAAGTCAATTTTTAGAAAATAGGCAAAAGTAGCCACGCATAGTGGCATACACTTGCTATCCTAGCACTAAGGGAGGCTGAGACAGGAAGATCACAGGGTCAAGTCTAGCCAGGGAAACCTAAGAACTTTGTGAGACTCCGTCTCAAAATGCAAAATAAAATGCACAGGGTACGTACGTCAGTGGAAAGGCCCTGGGTTCAACCCCAGTAACACACGCACATACACATACAGAGAGAGAGAGAGAGAGAGAGAGAGAGAGAGAGAGAGAGAGATTGAAATTGATTTGAGCAGGCATGTCACAAAATAAAATATGTAAATAACCACCAAATACCATTAAAGATGTTTGTCTTCACTAGTCATTAGGATCATTAGGATCATAGAACAAGATTCTATTACTCATCCACTAAAATGTCTTATCTACAATTTTTTGAGAGTTTTCCAAAGTTCCAGACACTAACTTTTTAGGTTTTGCAATAATGGGTGTTATCCACATTTTACAGTTAAGGGAACTGGACCCTATGAGCTACAAAGCTCTTATAGGTATGGTACTTTTGATCTTTGAAATATAATCTCTAAATGACAATGATATGCCAAAGTCTTTGCTTTTTTTTTTTTTTTTTTGCATACACATGTGTGGTACTAGGGATTGAACCCAGGGCCTTCTCACTAAGCTACATCTGCAGTCTTTTTAAATTTTTATTTGGAAACAGAATTTAAGTCACTAAATTGTCCAGGCTGGGTTCAAACTTGCTGTCCTCCTACATCTGTCTCTCAAAGATACTGGGATTACAGGCCAGTCCACCATGCCTGTCCAGTGTAAAGTATTCTAATCATTTCAAAGAGAAGCGTATAATTCAGTCTATGATTGAAGGGAAAGATGTGGCCTCAAGGGCTGGAGATTTAGCTCAGTGGCATAAGTGCCTTCCTAGCAAGCAAAAGGTCATGAGTTCGATCTCCTGGTACCAAAAAAACCCCAAAAAACAAAAAAACAAAAACAAAAACAAAAAAAGATGTGGCCTCAGTTGAGTCACAAAATAAATCAAAGAAGCTATTTAGATGAAGGAATGGAGGAAATAACTCAAGGGTGAGAAGATAGTGCAAAAAGAAGTGTAGGAACATGGAACAAAGTAGGTGTTCATTTGGGACTGTTAGACAATGCACAATTTTAGACAAGTTTCAGATCAGATTCTGAAGATACAGT
Organism: Dolichotis patagonum; assembly: GCA_004027295.1. Lineage (NCBI taxonomy): Eukaryota > Metazoa > Chordata > Mammalia > Rodentia > Caviidae > Dolichotis > Dolichotis patagonum. The sequence continues at coordinate 15,162 of PVJX010013476.1, read as the reverse complement.
GATCTAAATCTTCAGCCGGTATTTATTGAGTACCCACATACATGTCCCAGAAAATAACATAAGAAATAGTCCTATTTCAGAGGCACCCACAATCCAGTAAGAGAGACTAGCCATCTCTAGCATTATAAAACAATGTAAAATGGCTAAAATTACAACATGAACTACTTGACATGTGTTAAAGACAATGCAGAACAATTAGAATTCTCAGACATTTCTGGTGACAGTGTAACACAATGAAGCAAGTTTGGTAAGCAGTAGTACCCCACTTCTAGATACTTACACAAAAGAAATGAAAATGTGTGTGAGCTAGGTGTGATGGCACATGCCTGTAATCCCAGCACTCTGAGAGGCTGAGGCAGGAGAATTGTAAATCCAAGTTCACTCTTAGAATTTAGAGACCTAGTAAGAGGTTGTCTTAACTTTTTTAAATAAAGAGAGGATAACCATGAGTTCAGGGTCAGCCTGGCTACATAAACGAGTTTAAGGCAGTCTAAACTATACAATGAGTACCTGTCTTTAAAAAATACATGCAAATCATAGCAGCATTATAATAGCTAAAACCTGGTGAACAAATCATAGTGTATCTATACAACAATATGCCACGTGGCAATAAAAATCAATGAACTACTAATACCATTGTCACATGGATTATGCCCAGCAAATAACAAAATAGTACATATTATATTCCATTTGTATGGCAGGCAAACTTACCTACATTGTCAGAAATTGCTTGAGGATAGGAGCTGCAAGAGGGTATCAGATGTAAAAAGAAATAGGAATTTTTTTTTAAGGTGTTAGCAAGTCTATAATTTTATTTTACTCTGGTCATACAACTAAATACAATTTTTGGAAGTACTGAACTGTACCACTAAATGGGTGAATCTTATTTTAAGAAACTGTCACATAAACATCTCTTTCCTATTCATCTACCGGCTGATTGTAGCACACAGAGAGGCCCGGAAAACCAAGTGTTCTTGGGCATCTTCAGAAACGTGGGATGGAATGTTCTCTGATACTACTAAAAAAAATACCCCCAAATTAGACTATCACATGACTGAGAAACAAACAGTTACCATGTTGTGCACCTGGAATTTGGGGAGTAACAGTATTATGGATTGCTAAATTATGTAGAAATATTACAGATAGACAGGGCTAGGCCCTCAAGGGAGTCAGTGCAGAAGATGAGAATACATTACAACCATGGCTGGAGGTGCATCCTTTGAGAGCCAGGCCTCAAGATAAACATGGAATTACCAGGCCTACAGACCTTCCCAGGAGATAAGTAATATACTATAATTGGTATTACCTGGTCCAATAAAGTCTATCAGTCACCTATCAGTCACCTATGTGGGTGATCAGGACCTACAGACCCATCTCTTCCATAAAAGGTCCTTGTATTTCCATGTACACTTGTTGTGTGACTTGCTTCCCCATTGGCTCAACACTGCCTAAGCAGCTATGTTTATAATCTTACTGGTTAATCACAGTTTTGCTCCATGTTGTACCTACTTGGTGATTTTGCTCTATAGAACTTCCTTCGAGCAGTGGGCTCAGCGGCAACCCATTTTCAGGTCCCTCCTGTTTCGCAGGAGCTATTTCTCTTAATAAAGTTTTCCTATTCTTTTTTTTTCTGTGCCAGGGATTGAACTCATGATCTTGTGCTTGCCAGGCAGGCACTTGTGCCCTGCGCTAAACCCCGAGCCCCAAATTTTCCTACTCTTAACTTCTGTTGTTCTTTAGAATTTGTGTTTCAATTTTGGGGAACATGAACTTGGCATATCTGACATCTAGCAGTTTGGGAGTTACACTATTTCCCTTATATCATTTGGAGGTCCTATATCAACAGGAGCAATGATCTCTTTAACCAGTATATACAATTTATATACATATGTACACTTTATATACGTATATATACTTTAACCGATGTATGATCTCTTTAACCAAAATATGATCTCTTTAAACAAATATACAGTTGACCAAAACATACAGTTGAGACTACTGAAATTGTCTTTTCTCAGTTCAATAATTTAACTAGAGAAAAATCAGCAATAACCCAAATACCACAAATAAGAGAACAATTAGGACTGAGTGTGGAGGCACAGGCCTGTAATCCCAGTGCTCTAGAGGTTGGGGGTTTAGGAGTCGAGCAAGAGGACCTGAATTCAAGACTAGCCTGGGCCACATGGTGAGAAGCTATCTCAAACTCCCTTTCTCTGAGAGGCTGAGGCAAGAGGACCATAAATTGGAGCTTAGCTTGGGCAATTTAGCAATTTAGCAAAACCCTGTCTCAGAATAAGAAGGTCTGAGGGGGAAGCTCATGTAGCTTAGTGCAAAGGCCCTGGGTTCAATCCTCAGTACTGAAAAAAATATAATAAAGAACTGCCAGGAAAAAAAAGAAAAAGATATCCTAAGAAGCCCATCAAACATTGAGCTCACCCTCCCTCAAACAGTGGTTTCAGAGATGCTCAGGGATTCTGGACTGCAATAAAAAAGCTCGTGACAAAATACAAGGCAAGTCTCATGAAAACCTTCATAGTTCTGCTTCTAAGTGGACTTGCCAATGGTGTGTATTCGAGACCCAACCGAGCTGGCCCTGTCCTCAGTAGCTGACAGAGAGGGACGCAGGCCAGGAGAAGGGGTTGGGCAGCTTCTGAGACTTCTGTGGTAGCATAAGCAATAGGAAATTTCCCAAAGGGAGACACTAAAAAGGAGAGGAAAACAGGAGAGATGACACATGCTAGCCAGAAGTTTAGTTTCTGAGAATTCAAGAACAAGGAAGGAGGGATTTGAAGAGGACTGGAATTTCTGCAGAAGCAGTTGGGATAGAAGGTGAGAAATAATGCCTCAACACTGTTAGTGAGACCTAATCATGACTGTTGGCTAGTCTAAACCATAGAAACATACGAATGTATGTGATTAGAATAATTAGAGAAATTGGTTTCATTATATCTTTGGAAAGGGAATAGGCAAACATATAAATGAAGTGTGAAACAGAACATATAAACATCAAAGTGTAATCCCAATATGGGGGAGGCTGAGGCAGGAGGACTGTGAGATTTTTTTTCCTGAAGGTTTTGTTTTTATAAACCCTAATATGACACATTATTTAATTCATCTATTGTTTGTCATGTAATTTCTTTTTTTTTTTTTTTTTTGTACCAGGGATCGAACTCTCAATCTTGTGCTTGCCAGGCAAGTGCTTATACTGCTGAGCTAAATCCCTGGCATCTTGTAATTTCTGAATAATTTATTTCTTCTATTCTTATAGGGCAGGCATTATAAGAACAGGAAGAATAAGACATCATGATCTCCTCTGACTAGTATATATTCTAGAACATAGATCTAGTGTAAAGGTTGTTTGGGAATTTGAAGAAGTTTCTTTTTGCTGGGTACAGTGGTGCACATTTGTAATCTCAGAACTTGGGAATCAAAGGCAGGAGGGTCATTGTGAGTTCCAGACCAGCCTGGGCTACATAGCGAGACCTTGTCTCAAAAAATTAAAAATATGTTTTAAAGAAGCTATTTTCTCCCAATTTTCAGTTTTTCTTACTGCATGTCTCATCTCAATGGCAAATTCACCACTCTCCAGCAGTTTGATCATGGCCCTTGGAAGAATAGGAAGACAGTGGGTGGAGTAGGGGAGACCTGTCTTTAGGCTTGGAGCAACACTGTGAATCAACGAAGTTTAGAATTTATTACCTGGCATTTCTAATCTGCTCTAATGCTGAGCACTTCCATGGTTCTCCTTAGAGTCCTTGCAAGTAACACATGAAGATGTGAAAGTGAAGTCCAAGCTGCTGTGCAGACCCAGTGAGAGATGCCTGGAATGTGCAATGTCTGCCACAGAAAGTAGCAGGCAAAAAGCATGACCAGCCCAGGAGAGGGGACATGTGGGCTACAGCCAGGAAGGCCAACGCAGGGAAGCTGCTGGAACCCTCCTGGTCTCTCAGATGGTCTCAAAGCAGGACTGGAAAACAAACTCTGGAGAGTTGGAACTTTCAGTCCCACCTCTGATCCTTGGGAAATGGGGCTAGAAATTGAACTCTATCTAAAAAAAATAAAAACAAAACAAATGTTCCCCCAGGTACCAGGGCCCTAGCACTTAACTACAATCTCAGCCTTTTTTATTTTTTGTCTTGAGACAGGGTCTCACTAAGTCACTAGGTTATCTAGACTGGGCTCAAACTTGTGACCTTCCTTGCCTCAGCTTCTTTCAAAAGTGCTGAGATTATAGACAGGCACCGCGCTGACTGGCTAGAAGTTCTTGAACAATGAGATTCAGAGAGCTACCAGGTGTGGGGAGGTAACACACTTGTGTCTTAATATCTGAGCCAGTCCCGTCCTCCTGTTCCCATCCTATGTACCTCTTCCATGTTTGGCTGTTGTTGACTTACATCCTTCCTAGTAAACCAGTAAAATATTTCTGAATTTTCTGAGCTGTTGCAGTGAATCACTGAACATGGGGCAGGGTTGTGGGCATGTTGACTTATAGCTGGTTGGTCAGAAGTTTGGGATGTGAGGATGTCAGAGTGGAATGTACACCCTGATGTATTACATACAGTACATGTATGACAGAGACCACCACAAAGTGGCTCTGAGCAGGATTCAGAATTAATCAATTGGCTTTCTATGTTTACCTGTCCTTCCCAGACCTATTCCCCTAGTCTGGAGATGGGGAGCAGATTCACAGTAAGTGAACCTCTATGAATCACTGGTCTCAGTTGAGGTCTATAGCGGCCTGTGAAGCTATAATGCCTCAAAGGCCAAGACAAGACCACAGCTGAGCAGGCTTCCACTTCAGTTAACTAGATAAAGACTGTAGCTCCAAGCACCTCACTCAGTGAAGGTCAACCTGGAGACAAGATGGTTCTCCTACATTAACATAATTTACTACTTGGAGGGGTCCTAGAGCTGACTCTCAAGATCCTGCTCTGTGCCCCACATTTTCCACTCTAACTCTTTCCCTTATTTGAAAAGCAAATACAGGCCACCCAAAGAAGTTCTTTGTCTCAGCCCCCAGAGAAACTTGAATTCAGCTAGAGGGTTTTGATCCTCCTGGAGTGCTAAAAATCATACCACTTGTCTATTTTATTTAAATCTTCACTGTCCACTCATTTGGGAGGTTGTGAGTCTGCTTAGTCTGTGATAATTGGCTCCTGGACCAGGGACCTAAAATCCTTGGACTGGGAATTTTTAGCTTGAGCGAGTAAGCCTACTTAGAGTGGAAAGTGTGGGCGATAGGGGAGGCTTTTACAGGAGGAAACTTCACTGGGGATATCTAAAGAAGAGAGGAATGAGAAGACTTCAAGGGTGAGTCTTCCAGCTGTGAACAAGCCATTTTATCTGGGAGTAAAATGGGCCAGAAGTTTTCCACCGAGGAACAAAGATATATACAGTGGTGACAAAGCCTGCTCAAATTCTCAGGGGCTCACGTTCCAGTAGAAGACCTGACAAAAATGTTACAAGACGTCACCAAGTATAACCCGTGCTTTTCTCATACAGGCACTATAGATACTGATAACTGGGAAAGAGTTGGAAAACAATCTTAAAAAGGTACATAGTAGAGGAAAAGTCATTTACCCTGAGATGTTCTCAACTTGGAATCTGGTTTGTTCAGTTTTGAGTTTGTTACAGAGCTCACAATAAACACTTTCTGTTTCAGACACTGAGGAGATAAAACAGCTCCCAGCAGAGGCTTCTGCCCTCAAAGCAGAGTTCTTAAAGGAATTCCCTCAGCATGTACTGCAAAGTACCTCAACCTTGCCTTATGAGGGGCCTGACCCTCATAAAAGAAAGATTTCTTTTTACCAGACATGGTACCTCTTCCCGTCAGTTTGTGGGGAAGAAATTTATTGCAAAGATGGAAATTAATGATGACTAGTGATTCTGATTTTAAAATGAAGCAAATAAGCTCTAATTCTGAAATTAAACAAGTTTATTCAGATCCTAAAATTAGACAAATGATGATTAAAATGGGATATCAAGAAGAGAAAGGGCTAAGAAAAAATTGACAGGGAATCAAAGAGTCTATAATGACTAAACCAACAAATGGCAGCCATGGTATTGCATATCAACAGGGTTTTTTTGACACAGGCCACTGATACATCCTCCCCAAAATAGCTCTGCCTTTACAGAGCTGTTTGGGTAGATCAATGGCCCCTTAATAAGGAGAAGCTAATCCAATTACACAAATTATTTGAGGAATAATTCAGGTAGGACACTTAGAAAACGCTTGAAGCATTCCTGTTTTTCTTACTCAAAAAAAAAATTGGGCAAACAGAGGTTGTTACAAAACTTAAGAGCAGCAAATGCCTGCTTACTTCCTACTGGGGCACTACAACTGGGACTGCCAAATCCAACTGCAGTCCCCAGAGACTGACCTCTCATCATAATTGATTTAAAAGACTGCTTTTTTGTTTTCTTAACAGTCCTCTTTTTCCTGCAGATTGGCCACATTTTGCCTTTTCTGTGACTAAACTTTAAAGAGCCAATGCAGTGATATCAATGGGTCAAGGAATAGGAAATAGTCCAACTTTGTGTTGGCTTTTTGCACTGCATGCCTTACAGAGAGTTAGGCAAGCCTATCCTTCAGCTTACATCATTCATTACATGGATGATATCTTACTGGCAGCCCCAATTGAAAACAACTGTATGACCTTTTTGCAAAAACAAAATGAGATTTAATATCCTTTAGCTTCTGCATTGCTCAGGAGAAAGTACAATTGTTCAGTCTTTCTTACTAACTGGGAATACTAGTGACTAACAGGGCAATAAGGCCACAAAAGCTACAGATTCATCAAGATCATTTAAAAAGTCTAAATGATTTTCAAATGTTAATAGGAGGCATAAATTGGATAAGGCCAAAATTGGATATTGATGCTTATCAATTAAAACTTTTATATAATTCTAGGGAGATCTTATAGGACAGTTTTACTATAAACAAATTTATCCTATTGAGTGGCTTTATCTTTCTAATCATTTAATCAAAATCTTACAGTTATATTTAGAACAAATTTCCAAGGCTGTCACCATGGAAAGGATAAGTCATAAACAACTCTTTGATATTGATTCTGCTATAATCACATGGTCTATTGATTTAAATCAATATTTTACCATGTTATAACAAGTTCTGTATTGGCAAGTAGCTTTTGAAAATTTCATAGAACAAATTGATAATCATTTTCACAGTGATCCTATCTTTCAATTTTTCTCATTCATGTGTTATTCTAAAAATTACTGAATTTGAACCCATTTTTGACATAGCAGTTTATTTTACTGATGGCTCATCAAAGGGCAAGGCTGCAATTTGGAGTAAGGATTATCAACAGATAAGAGACTCCTGGGCTTCATGAACAAATGGCTGAAATCACTGCTCTTCTATTTGTCACACAACCATTTAATTGTAAACCTATTAACATAATTAGTGATTCAGCCTATGCAGTCTACCTTACTCAGAGCCTCGAGATCGCCATCCTGTGGTCAATTTTAGATCTGCCTCTAATTTGTTTCTCAGGCTACAAAAAGCAATTCATAATCAAACAGCACCCTTTTATATTGGTCACATAAGGTCTCATCCTAATTTATGTGGATTTTTAACATATGGGAATCAACAAGCTGATTCATTAGTCACTTTTACTACTCTATTTGATACAGCTAGACAAACTCATTTATACTATCATCAAAATAGTAATTCTTTAACCAAAGAATTTCAATTTCTAAGTCTTAAGTTAAGCACGAGAAATTCTTATGTCCTGTCCTAGTTGTCAAAAGGTCTCTAGGCCTGAGCCACCAGAGGGCAGTAATCCCAAAGGCTCACAATGCAATGATATTTGGCAAATGAATGTTACACATTTTTCTTCTTTTGGCAAACTGCAATATATTTATGTGTCTCTGGACATTAATTCTTATTTAATTCATGCAACTTGCCACACAGGAAAAAAATTAGCCATGTTCAACAACATTGTTTGTCAGCATTTGCTGTTAAGGGTGTTCCACACACTATAAAGACTGGTGACGGGCCTTCATATGTTAGTAACCATTACAATTCTTTTTTCAACAATGGCATATTAGACACATTACAGGTATCCCTCACAACCCTCAAGGACAACTGATTGTAGAAAGAGCACACCCATCTCTTAAAACTCAATTAAACAAACAAAATGGGGGATTACAGGTATCCCACAAGTACAGTTAGATTTAACTATTTTTACTTTAAATTTTTAACATCCATCTGCAGATAATAAATTGGAACTTCATTGTTCAGCATCCCATGAGGATGTCCAGTATAGGATTTAAGTGCTTTAGAAAGACACAGACACAGGAAAATGGAAAGGACCAGTACAGCCAATAATGTGGTGGTGAGAGTGCTTGTGTTTTAACAGGTGATGGCTCCATGAGGTGGCTGCTGTCCAGGAATATATGAGCTTGGTGGTGTTGCAGGCAGCTGAGTTAGTTAAAAATATAGGCAGTGAGACAGGGCTAGGTCCTCAAAGGAGCCAGAACAGAAGCCCAGATACCTTGCAACTGGGGTGGGGGGAGACAGACACCTCCTGCTGTAGGCCAGGCCTCAAGACAAAGGATCAAACAAATGCATCCACATCCTAAAGACTGATAGTCTAAATAATTCCCCATCACCCTGAGGAAGCCAGGAGTCGCCCTCCCAATCCCGTAGGAAAGAGTCACTGCTCTCTAAGAATACCCGCTTTCTGCATGACTCCCCATTTGTGACTTACTCCCCATTTGTGACATATGTGACTTCCCCATTTGTCCCTAATGTAATCAATTTTACCTGAACTATTGATCTTATTGGCTAACCATAGTTCTGTCCCACCTTATGCACATCTGCTCTGTGAATTCCGTTTTCCCATCTTGAACATATTCCACTCTATGGTTTTACTCTATAAAAGTCCCTGGAAAAGACAGAGAGTCCTTGGCAACCTGCTTGGGACCCCTTCCGTCTCTCTCAGAAGCTTTCTTTCTCTCAGTAAATATATTCTACTCTTCACCTCCATTGTTCCTAAAATTCATTCTTCGATTTTAGAGCACGCAAACTCGCAGACATAGTAGGTCGGGAGTTTCATTCCCCTATATCAGCGGGAGACAGGAGCAACCCTGGAGACCACCCCACATGATGGCCCTGCTGATCAGGGCCCTCCAGAGGATGAGACTGTCTGATGAGGCTCACCCCTGGGGACCGGTCAGTCACCCAGGAAATCAACTTCCAGCTTCTCTGAGAGAAGAGGAGAGAGAACGAATGATCCAGTGGAACAATATCCAAGTGTCAATTCATGAGGCTAGGGATATAGTTACCAGAAGGGGAATTCCACCAACCCCTGAGAATTTTTTGGTTGCTTTAATGGATCTTCTGGCAGTATCTGAATGAATAACACCTGTTTGAGGAGTAGATTATTGGACTTAGGTCCCTAACCCACCATTACTTAGACCTGTTTGTTGGGCAGATTCTCCACCTGAGATGTATCGTGAACCAGATGTAACTGGCCCTAAATTAGATGCCATTCCAGGCACATTCTTATTGATATGCCAGACAAGGCAGTTATTAATTATATTTCACATTTTGCTTTTCCACCATTAGTTTTAAAGATGTTAAAGTTCAATCAGAATATTGCCATGGAGCTCTCTCATGAACTGGGGTGGGACACATTTTGAGGCCACTGGTTGTTATCACCCTGGGATCTACACCTACCGTAGGAATTGTGACAGACTTACGGAAGCTAAAGATATCTATTTGCTATGTCATTAGTTTTTTTAAAAAACACTTGAAGATACTGTTTGGCCTTGGGCTGCTTCACAGGCTAAGGTGAGAATTAAAGGAAAAATAGGACAGTATGAGTTTTTTGATTGGAGCCCATGGTGGGGGTTGTTGGCAGGACAAAAAGCACACACCTAGGGTCCTTTTTGGTTTCTCATGTTTTCCACTCTCTTCCCTTGTTTGAAAACCAAATAAATACAAGTTGCTCAGAGAAGTTCATTGTCTCAGCCCCCAGAGACTCTCAAATTCTGCTTGAGGGTTTTGATCCTAAAATTTGTGCCACTTGTCTCTTTTATTAAACCTTTGCTATCCATTTGTTTGGGAAGTTGTGGGCCTGATGAGTCTGTGTTACATGTATTGTGCATTTATGTAATCTAGTAAGTCTATATTCCACCTGAACCTTTTTAAAAGCCTAATTGTTATTCACTAGCTTTAGCATATGTTGCTTAATTGGAATCAATTTAATAGCATCATAGTAAATGAAAGTACAAGTTTAGAAAGGAGTTTTTTCCCCATCTTGGAGTACTGGGGATTGAACGTAGGGATCATGCATAGTAGACAAACTCTCCACCACTGAGCTACTTCCTCAGTTCAGAAAATTAGAAAAAGAGTGCTCCATGGTAAAACTTTCAAAGTGCAGAGGCTTGATGCAGTTCACAAGCCAAAACCCAGCAGGTTGCAGAAAGCCGCAGATGCTTATCAGGGAGAACATGAGTCAGCTGGATTCATTGGGAGAGGGTGGCATGGGGGTGGAGTGCCGCCCTAGAAATGATTTACCTACAGAGAAACATCTCAGTTTCTTTCATACAGAGGGGCAAATTGTCCTGAGACTTCAAAGAGAAAATACTTCTGGTTTGGTGGCCTTTGCTAACCTAGGATTATAGGCTGATTTCGTTTAAGAATTAGCATTCATAGATGTGGGCAGAGGTCAGAGTCACCATGCATGGCATCAGAAGGGCACAACAGAGCTTACAGATCCTCTGTGATGCCTCATTAACTGTTGACCACAAATGCAACTGATTTTTTACCCAAGCAGCATTTCAAGAATGATTGGGGGTAACACTGGAAAATAAAGAATTCATGAGACAATCACAGTTTTACCTTCTAAAAGTCTGAAAGCATAGTACTGGCCCCCAGCAGCTCATTCCCTGGGGCTCATTCTCTGGAGGTTGGGAGTCGTGCTAATGAGAGTCAAGACGGGAACTAGGGAGCAGCAGACAAGGGCTGAGTTACAGATTACAGAGCAGTGTGCACGTTGGTATCTCACTGGAGGAAGAAGCCCTGAGTTTGTGCCTGTAAGAGTGAGAAGCTGACTAGATTCCGGATAGTTCTGTCAGGCCCTCGGCATCCTCCAGGAGTCTGCTTGGGATCTTAGCTGTTTTGTGGCCTACAATTGGATTTTCCAGGTGCTGTACTCATCCTTAGCAGTGAAGACAGTCTATTCCTTATTTTCAGCTCTTTTCCCTTCACAGGAGTTCACACTTTGTTCTGGGGGTGGTTCATTTATAACACTGGAGACAGAACTCAAGGCTTGCACACTGAGGTACACTGCAAGTCATTTGTAAATTTTTTATTTTGAGGCAGGGTCCTGCTAAATTGTTAAGTTGCCTAGGTTGGACTCAAACTTACTTTCAATCCCCCTGCCTCAGTCTCCCAGAATTCTGGGATTTCAGCCAGTGCCTGAACTGGGAGTCCACACTTGATTTCAATGTTCAGGCCTAGCTTATAATGGGACAATGTTTACTCTTCCGACAAAAACTGTGGTTGTCTGTAATGTGTCAACGGTACAAACCTGAGATTTCAAGATTTGGCCCTGTGGGAGAGAAATTTAGACGGCAGACAGTGACATATGTGACTAAATTTGTCCACTAGATGGCGATCATAGTGCTAGTGAAAATCAGTTAAAGGATGCACAAGTTTAAATATCACACGGTTTCTCTTATATGAGAAACCCAAAAGATAAATAAAACACAAAATGAAACAGGCTGATTATTTTCCATCTAGGTCTTATTTTCAGAGAAAAGAAACAGACAGAGATAGACCTATAGATAGATAGAGGATTTACAAAGTAGGCCTACAGTAGCTACCTGCAGAGTCAAGGGTTGGAGAATGCAATGGGCTGTCTGCCTGCCTGCTGGAAAGCCAGAGGAACTGGTCAAAAATTGAAGGACTGGAGCACACTGGAGAGTCCCAGGTGAGTCTGTTTCAGGAAGCTGAAGGGTCTGGATTGGGAGGCTGAAGAGTCTGCCGTGGAAGCCTAGAGACAAATGTCCAAAGGCAATGGTGAAAACTGGAGCTCCTCTGAGCAAAAAAAGCAAGACGTTCTTCTTATTTCACTTTTTATTCCATCCAGGCTATAAGTCTGTTGGTTGGTGCCACATACACCCAGGTAAATCTTCCGTCTTCTGTAAGTCATTTATTCAAGTACACCCAGAGCTGTGTTAAATTAACCCAGTAGGTGTTTCTTATTAAGGTGACGCCACAGTTAACAATCACAGTTACTAATGAATTGAGCTTTTCACTTGAGTGGAATGAAATCTGCTGTCAGTCTTGGAGTTGGATCAGATTCCATGAGGGTTAATATGAACTACATGGCCCAAGAACATGACTCTTGCCCCCCAGCCTAAGGCCTTCTTTTGCATTTGGAGTGGCCTTGTTGCTATGTTCCCTTGGTACCTGAAATCGGCCTTTTGGTCTCATCCCTCTGGTTGTAAAACATGGAAACCCTGCAAGAACGGAATGAGAGCCTCTTACTACAAACCTTATCACAGACCTCATCCAGGGCCAATTCTACTCTGGATCCCTCTAAAGGAATCTGTGGCCTTCTGCAGGGAGGACCACCATTCCTGAGAGGACTTGTAATGGGGCAGAATGAGTAGCCAACTGTCCAGAAGAAGGAGGGTGCATTCTCAAAAGACAAGGCAGGACCCACGTGTGATTCCTTTTCTCAGCACTCTAGATTTTATTCCTTGAGAATACAGCAAGGAAAGTAGTAACTCACAGAATGACCTGAGGTTTCCTCTGAAGTTATGGTGTATCACAAAATGTAGCTGAAATCACATAATGCATGAGGGCATGTAAAAAATTGAAAAATCACACAAAGTGTCCATTATCACAAACCATGTTTGAGTTTATTTAAATGAGAAAAAGTTTCCACAAACCACTTGTAAAAAGCAGTGTCTTACTTTCTCGTTACCCTCTGCAAATAAGAAAATAAATCCTCAGAACTACAAGAGGTGGCACTTGTCTTCTTATGGAGCTGACAGTGCTAATTGGTTTTCTAGAATCTTTATGTCCTGAATTATTCCTGTAGTACTAATTCCCTGTTTACATGAAGGCATTTTTGTTGGCCTCTGTATAATCAGTTCCATGGTGTCTATTTTAGAGACGAGTTTGGGGTAGAGACATCAGAATCTCCTGAGACTCTCTTGCTCCTCCTGTCATGAGATCATCACATTCTACTTTTCTGCAACATGACAAGTGTTAGTTGTGGCTATTACATCATTGGGGTCTGTGGAGAAGGGGGTTTGCTTAATCCTGGTCAAATGATTGCAACTTTTTTTCTGATCACTAGTTACTCCTCACAGGAAGAAACAAAGGGATTTTCATCACTGTGAGTGATGTTTACTCCTTTCAAATTCAATCTTTTCTCAGTAATCTTACATTTATGAGGTCCATTGATGGGGTGATTTGCTTTACAAGTGTTTCTTTGAACAGCTGCAAGGGAAAGAAATATTTCTTCATATTAAATAATTTATGTCATTTCTCTACATGCTCCTTGCAATCATGTGGTTTGGGAGATACGATGATGCCTCTTATTGGGTGAATGACACATGAAAGTTTTTCTGCACATAGTACATTTGCATGGTTTCACTTCAGTGGGAATTTTCTCACTCAAATTAACATTTGGAATCAGGAGGAACATTTCTCCATGTTGACTACCTTATCTGCTTTTTACAGGGTTTCTCTTCCATATAACTTCACTCAGAATTTTTGTACTGATCTTCCATGTTGTGCCTGCCCATTCGTTTCCATTTTCTTGTTCCTAGTGTCTCTAGGCTCCTCCTATGCTCCTACAGTGAAAGTGGGAGCGCCATGAAGACCGAAACACACCCTGCTCCCCTCTCAGCATCCCAGTGGGGATTCAGAGTGTAGCAGTAACCTTCATTTTCTGATATCCTCTTTGATGTGTTTTCAAGAGTATCACTGTTTTTGTTGTAGTGGTCTTTCGCTTCCTTGGTTAGGTTAATTTCAAGTTTTTATTTTTTCTTGAAGTGATTGTGAATGGCATTGTTTGGTGAGTACATTATTGGTGCACAGAAATACTACTGACTTTAGTTCAATTTTGTGCTACACTATTGGATTTGGTTATTAATAAATCCTATTAGTTTTTGGTGGAACATTTTGAATCTTCTACGTAAAGGATCAAGTAATCTGCAAATAATGTTAACGTGACCTCTTTCCTATCCACATCCTTTTTAATTCTTTCGCTTGCCTGATTGCTGTGGTTAATGTTGCAGAACAATACTGAACAGTAGTGGTGAAAGTGGACAACCCCATCTTGTTCCTGATATTAAAGGGAAAGCTTTTAGCTTTTTCCTACTGAATATGATATTGGCAGTTGGTTTATAATAAATGGTTTCAAACCATTTCAGATAAGTTCCTTCTATACCTGTTTCTTCAGAGTTTTTAGTATGAATCTATGCTAGATTTTGTCAAAGGCTTTTTCTGCATCTACTGAGATGTTTGTATGATTTTTGTCCTTTGTCCTTGCTTCTGTCTGTGTGATGTATTACATTTATTGATTTGTTTATGTTGTATCCCCGAGATGAAGATTTGTTATCTTTGTATCCCTGAGATAAAACTTACTTTGTCATGATGTATGATCTTTTGATGATTTGTTGCATTTTGTTTGCCAGTATCTTACATCTACATTCATTAAAGAGATTGGTCTATAGTTTTCTTTTTTAGTGGAATACTTTTCTAGTTTTGAAATGAGAGTTATTAGGGTATTTTCCTTTTTTGCCTATTGCCTATAATTGGGTTATTCAAGGTTTTATGTCTTCTTGGTTTAGTTTTGGTAACTCATAAGTGTTTAAAAATTTGTTCATTGTTTTCTAGATTATCTGATGTTTTTGGAGTACAGTTATTTTTATAGTGGTTACTAATGATCTTCTGTATTTTGCCTGTGTACTTTGTGATTTCACGTCTTGCCTTTCTAATTGCTTGGAAATGGGTATTTTCTTTCCTTCTTTTAGTAAGTTTGAGTAAGGAATTTTTAATTTTGTTTATTCTTTCAAAGAAAACTCTTTTTTAATTTCTTTTTATTTTTTTGTCTCAATTTCATTAGTTTTCACTTGATGTTTATGATTTCCTTTTATGTACTAGGTTTG